>JANSTX010054029.1:0-11410 GCA_027564355.1 Penthetria funebris | reverse complement strand
ACAAATGAACCTCTGAACCATCTTTCAAACATTCACGATAACGACTTATGCTGATATGATAACGCGGATACGACTGGGGCCTGTAACGTATAAGAATACTTGAAGTGACGAAACTGGTACAATTGGCTAAAAAATAAAAAAGGTACACATTTGGATAGTTTTTAACAGTAGATACAGATATATGAATCCGCATATACAGAAATTACATATATTAAATTGTCCATCAGTACAATTGTGCATTCCATCATTGTCACATGATGGTATGTACAATTGTACCGATGGAGGTACATACGTGCATAGGTGTCTCATAGGCGCATACTAAATATTATCAAATATCTAAGGATAAATTGAGGACACTGGTAAAACTGGAGGCGATGATGAGTATTAATAACTGAAGTGAAGTGTACTGCGTATTGTATCATAAATCTTATTGTCAATATTTTCAATTATTCCTCATGCCACTCATATTTCTAGCCTTGACAACACTAAGTGCATATTTATCACAACTTTTGACGTGGATTATCAAGACAAGAACTGATGAACTAAATTCTTTATATGCGATGAAATACAGTGAAAAACTGGTACATCGAATTTAATTGTGGCCAACGTTCACTCCAGGACGAATTTCGTGAAGTTCATCCAATATCAGTTGTTGTGCCACAAACCATTGATGCTCTGAGATAGAGGCAACTTTGGGAATGAGTATAACAAGCATGAATAAAAAAACGCATGCACGTAAAAAAGATTTGTTCTCGTTGGATCCTACACAATTTAACAATCGCTCAAAAAAAAAAAAGGCTCGTATCGATTGTTACAAGGAAACGTTGAAAAAATATGATCATGGTGTTTACAGTTTTTATTTCCACACATCGAAAAAAAAATTATGTAGTCAACGATTTTCGAAGCCCGAAGAAGCAGTTAATGCCCTTAAAATGCTTGCTCCAACGGAGTGGAAAAAAGTACTTCGAAAATTAGGTTTCAACGCATGGAAAAGTGCATTAATTTTCATGGCAAATATTTTTAAAAAATCCTAGAAATAAATCAAGTTTCGACAAAAATTATGTAACATACATTGTCCCGAGACAAAACGAATTACTGATTATAAATGTGGTATGTTCAATATGATAAATGAAAATTAAAAGGATATTGTTTAAATTATCCTATTATAGTAATTAAATACAGTCGAAATGTTAATTTGTTTGATAAACAAATAAAAACAAACGACATCCCTCGTTTCACTATAGTTATATAAATTGCAATTAATTTATTTAACTTACCCTAATCCACTAAAATTAGGCTGAATATCAACAACATACCTAAAAATAAAAAAAAAAAAATTATAGATAATATGAATACAGCGATAGTATAAAGTTTCTATTAATTATTGATTAAGAAGCTTATAGCAACTTGAAAATGAAACAAATTTCATGGCCATCTTTGATGACGGCCTCAGTCTTCCAATTAATGCATCGCAAGTTGTACGCTGACGACTTTAATATAAAAAAAAAATCACATACTTTCTTGTTAACACCTTAGCTTCTAAAAATGAGAACTAACATATATTGAATTCGAGTCTGATGAATATGGTAGTCATTGTTTCGAAGAAATAAAGTGTAATTGTTAAAATTGTTGTGTTAAATGAGATTTATGGGATGGTGCGCGGCGCGTCCTGCTGAAACGTTTAATATAGTTGAAACCAGATTGTATACACAACTTGCTGATAAATCTTGTAGTTTTTGTAACTTTAGGAATCAAATCCTTTATTCAGTGTGCGATGTACACTTGAGTCGGAGACGTTCAACTGTGTAGTCAATTTTGCTGCACTCGGATTTCTTTCAATTCACTCCCCGAAAATATAAAGGCAAGGACCATTCGAACCAGTTCTGATGATGTTGTGGATTTTTTATGAGCAACTACATGCGGCGTTTTGTGATCATTATAACGTTTAACGGTTCGATTCACAAACATTTTATTAAAAACGTACATGCCGTGTTGTCCACGAGCAATAGAAGGTTACGATTTTATGATTTCAACATTTTATATTTGCATGATTATTTAAATATAATTCTTTTAAATATACAATGTTTTTTAAACGAACTAATAAGTATACAATAATTTCTCGTAGTTCCATTTATAACCCCATTCAGATTCCTAACCCTACATATTGTCCTGAAAATTTGTGTTATCGTACATCTATGATTACGACGGAATAAAGAACAAATAATTTGTGTCTATTGCAACATTCACAACTAATTGTTCTATGTTAAAATTTGAGCGAAGTATCACTCTCGTTCTGTTGAAAATTTCCAACTCTTCAATCCTCCAATCAAGTGGATATTGTCTGACACAATGTTGTCCATGTTAACATTGTCTGCATTTTCGGTCGCATTCAATAGCATATCATGAGTCCGAATTATAAACATACGCACTCATTGGGCTCAATATTGTTAAAAGACGACTGTGTTGTGTCTCAACTTGTGCCTGAGTTGGATATATACGAATTGCTCTATCCAAATCAAAATCGCCAGATACCTCTGTTAACACTTTTGAAATCAATAGAGCAAAATGTGTTGCCTTCAACTCACCGACGTATAGAGCATTCAAAATATTAACAAATATTGTGTCGCCATATTATCGCATGTTCTACGTCAACGTCACAATGATTTGTCGACATAGATATTGCAGTCTGGTGGAATCCCTGAGCTTCTCAGTTAGGTTATAACTGAAATAACTCTCCAAAAAGCATAATGTTGATTCCAACGAATGGTTCATTTTCTATCTTTTTCGGTTAGTGCAATCTAGAATCGATCATGTACAACATTTCGAATGAAACCAGGGAAATCTCATCGATGAACATGAATTCGTTTTGTACCGAACAGACAAACGTTATAATATTAGAATTGTATATGTAATTTTATTTTGTTCACCTAATAAAATTCAACAGTCGAATAAAATTTTAATTACAAATATGTGAGAGGAATTTCCGAAGTTGAGTATGGATTGAACATATAGTAAAACTTATATAAAATTTTGATTATTACTTAGTGATTAGTGATTTAAAAATATGTTCGGAAACTGATGTTCCCAGAAAAATGGGAATGGAATAAGTCAAAATTAGTGATTGTCTAGTGAATAGTGATTAATGTTACAAACATATTGCATTGCGATTGGAAACTGATCATCATTAAAAGATTGTGTTGAATAAGATTTCAAAATATTGCATTGTCAAAGGAGACTGACAGAAACTGGTTTTTATTAACCTGTAAAGCAGTGTCGTCAATTAATAACACATTTTCCTCACCAGTAAACTATATTTGAATATATACTAAATAGGATGTAAAATGAGAGTCGCTTTAGTTGGAGTCGTATTTAACATGGGTCAGTAGCTATGTCCCAGTGACCAGTAAATTTTCAACCCAATTGAATTTATTTTTTTGAAAAATTTTACAAGGCTATTTCGCCTTACTGGTTTCTGTTTGAGTATCACCCGGAACTCCGAAGTTACAGTTCATCAAATAACTTAAAAACAGATAATAAGGCATGTGACAATGACGTAAATAAACGATCGAAATTTTCAAAATGATTACAATAACATTCTTATTGATAACTCATTGAATAAACATAGGCGGTTACGGCTTCCAATTGAATGAACCACATAGTAAACATCTTTACCTTATCGCTTCACAGGCGCTTAAGGTAGTATTCAGATGCAAATCTGTTGCTCTTATACACATATAATATCAAATTTCAATCAAGAGACTGAATTAAATTTTAGTATGCAAAATTTGGTAGAGTGGTATGTAAGCAGCTATCTACGTGGCTTAGTGAGATGTTTATTCGCACAAACAAAGCACTAATGTCAATATTTTTGATAACGATCGCAGATCATAAAATTTACACATATAATATAATTATGTTTCTAGTGGTACCGTGGGAAGGTAAATATGGCTGAGCAACTTGAAACGATCATGCCATTCACCACTGAACAAAAAAATATTTCGTTTATGGAACAAACATTCAGAACACAAATGTAATCATTCATATGTTACTAATCTCTATATGTATAAAGCAACGTTATGGTAGTATTTATGCATATAAAACTATGAAATGTTTGTATTAATTTCAGTTCCAATTAAGATGATAAAACAAAATGCTGAAAATAAATTAAGTTCAAATTGACTAAGTCTTATTTATAAAACATTCATATAATCCATTAATATATAGGTTTGTTGTATATTTATAGACTTTTTATTGGCCTACAAAGGGGATCACAATTATATTTGATTTTTTCCCGCATATAAAATACTATAATATATTAGAGTGAAACAAATCTCAAGGTTAGAGATTAGTAAAAGAAATAACATACTCTACAACTAGTCATATACGAGTATGTACATTTACATTAATACTTAGTTTTAGATGCGTTTTATTATAACAACTTTAAATTATAGAATCATAATTTATACAGTAATGTCTGTATCCAATTCAATCAAAAATTAAAACACATCCAAAATAGTTGCATAAAAATGAAGACGATATTTTAAAAAATGTATCTATTTTTAAAAAATTCACCGAAATTTGGAATGTAATCATATGCCATTTTAGTACTTAAACTTATATATACATGCAGAGAATAATCTCAGTTAAATCTAGAACTCTAAAACTTTAGGGACTTGTTTTCGACAGCATTCCATTCTGACTATACATTAAAAAGTATATAATAAAGAAAAAATATTATAAAAATAAATGCATTATATAGAGATGCATTATATATATGTATTATATATAAATGCATCATAATATTGTATATGAAGAAAACCAAAACCACACAAAAATAAAATTCAACTGACATTTTATATATTTCCATAGCCGCAAGTATTCTGCGGTAAAATAAGAAAAAAAAAAAACATTTGAGAAGTCTGAAAAATTGTTTGGATTTTTTTTTTGCTTACTTCACCTTCACAAAAATCAATTCCCTATACATTTCATTTCATCTTTACCATAAAATACGAATATTTTTATATAATCGAATATGGGAATAAAACATAGTCTTCCTCCACTAATTACCACCAACTAGGTACATATTTCACAATATATTATTAGAAACTAATGTGATTCTCAATTGTAATTTTATGTGCCGGCAACCACAGGATAAAAGTTAGCATTCCAAAATGAGATTGAGGCATTTCAACTCCTATTGAGTTGGGTTATTGACATTGTGTCACTCAGAATGCCAAATAGCAGAAAAATGATCGACTTTAGTTAATTTAAATAAATAATATTAAACACAAAATTTAAATAAAAAAAAAAATCCAAAACATACAAACAAAACACAATTCATTCAGTACCAAATAATTCTGCTGAATATCCCGTTCGTTTGTTAGACTTGTATGCAATCTGCACTCGTACTTTTTCTTCAGATTTTGACCATTCAAAAAACTATAATGGAAATGTACCAACTGGAAAATAAAGATCATAATTATTCAATTATAGAATTGAATACTAAAATATATACTAAATAATACTAAAATAATTAGTGTTAAATGACTGATGCTTCCTTTGGACTTCTATCGAATTGTATAGCACCGATTAAACATTATGTATAGAATAAAATAATATTTTACAGATATCATGAAATTATAATTAATAATAAAATATTTAAAGAAATATTTAGTGTCAATCAGAGTTTGAAAGTTATGTGGTAATGTCAGCCGTAAAATCCAGAGCAATTTTCTAGCTTGTAAAAGGTAAGGTAAACTTGAAAAAAATGCTATATTAATAAATATCTACAATTACGAATATACAGGATATTTGATCTATACATTCTGTTGAACTAACAACCAATTACCGGTGCAAAACCATTTTAATAACGGTTCTTAACCGCGGTATTTTTATCGGTATTTACTGGCGGGACAAACCATTTGTGCACATTATGATATCAATTATCATAGTCCTATTTAATATAAACGTTATAATTTAATTTTTACCCATTAGTAATCTTGTTCATTTAGGACTGGTAGTGTCAGGTACCTGTATATATGATGTGGTGGTGACTGCATAGTGGCCAACATCTTTAGGTTGCTCAACCTATATTTGCAACAACACAGTGATACAGGAAACACTATTACAGGATATATTAATTCACCGCAAAAAATATATTTTTTATGTCTTAATGTTTGTAGACTAATTGCAGTTTCGTGTCAATGTCTGTCTTTGTTTCACAATATAATAAAGTCAAACAATCTATAGCATGCAATTTTGTGTTTTATTCTCTTCAAAATCTAGACTATAGTTGAATTAAAAGTGATGATAAAATAAATCCTGTTTAAACACTAGAATTTTCATAAAAAAACCATCTTTTCTGATAATTGACAACAAGATTCTTGTTCATCTTAATCAGTAAAGTAATGCCGAATTGGTTATCATATATTTTCAAAATATACCTTTTCGGTAATCTGAATATCAACAATTCTTCTCCATTCAACCATAATCTTAATGACTAACTACACTTGACTAATAATGAAAACAAAAATTGATATTATGCGGTCCAAGGTAAGTTTCAACGAAGAAAACTCGTGATATTACTAAGATTTCAGCATCGCTTTCAATTGCCAAAGATACAATAGTATAGTAATACAATAAGCTACCTCTTGTGCATATTTGCCAATATAGTTTGATTCGAATTAGTTCGATAATGAAATGATGATCACTAATCATGTAGTGTAATTAGTTCCTGGTGTGTCCGTCTAGAGATCTTAACCATGTTCTTATTCCACCCCCAACCCTAATGTTTATTCAGAGTCGAAACTACTGCTGCTCAATTATTTGTCCACAATTGGCTGTCTTGTGTCATTATCTGCATTAAATCTGCTGATAAATAAATTAAATTTAGTAAGGACTTACAATAACTATGTACATATGTCATTAGCAAATATCATTGTTTAAGTGTTTAAGGAAGTGGATATAATGTATACATAATTTAGTATACATAAAAATTTAAGGACTTAAATTAAACTTTTGATTAACGTAATTAATTCGTATGTTAGTTCTGGTATTTATCTTCAAGGAATATATAGCTCAACAACACCTTAAAGTCTAAATGCTTGTCAAATGTAATATGTTGGCCCAATGCTTTCTCAGGATCTATTAATGTCGCAATAAATACAGTTATATCTGTTCTTCTTACTGATTACACATTTTGTGTGTAGAGTAGTATAATATTGCAACCGACCCGCAGCTTTTGGTCAATATTCGTTTAAGTTTGGCTCCTCAATAATTACTTCGCCTTGAAGAATTTGTCAACAAAATTTGTTAATGTCTTATTTAATATATATATATGTTAAGCATTAAAAACCAATATCGTCCAGACATTTCCAAAGATACGATAGATTCCTCTTCAAAGGATATTCTTATTATAGGATATAAGTCATGAATATGATAAGCAGGATTTCTCTGTAATTTTAAATCGCGATAGAGCGACTGTATGTTGTTGTATGTAACTCTGGATCGGAACATCAAGATATGATGGTATTGAGCAATTTCTAGATTTTTTCAAATCTACATAATCGCCGATTTAAGACTATATTCCCGCTAAATACACAACATGAGTTCAGAATCATAGATATTCGACTTTTCCGTCGATGTTGATGCATGGTCGCGCATGCCAGCACATGATTTTCCTACGTTTTGGATTATCGTGCACTGTATCCACTTAAGTTATGAAACAATGCAAAAAGGTTTTTAGTTTCCGGCGTTAGAGCAGCTGGTGACACGTAAAAAAATAGTTTTGCCCGATGCAAAAAGATTAAGATAACACCATCACAGCAAGCACGTATTCAAGTATCTTATAATTTTGACTAATCAAGTAGATACTTCGCAATTGTTTATTGTTCAGCTATGCACTGCTTTCGTATAGAGTCTCCAGTTTGAAGATGACACAAGATTATAATTGAAGCACTTATTGGCGGCAAACTCGGGCACAAACTATATAGATACTCTCTGTCCATATTAACAATATTTAGTGTTTAAAGCCTCAAATATTGTAAACGAAAGTTACATTACTATTTGCATACAATTAATAACATTGCTGTGTAGAGCGTAACGAATATTAGATGGATTTTTGTGTTTATCATGAGCGATATAAAACTACAGTGTAACATTAATTTTATGTTTTAATGTTTTCCCATTATATAATTCAATGATATAATTTCAAAGGGTTAAAAATAACATCGAGTAATAACTAAATGTTACACTAAATACTTTGGAGTGACATTAAATTTAATTTAAATGTATAAAAAGCATTACTTTTTGATGGCATTTTGTTTAATTCTTATGTTTTGTCTGCTTAATGTTAGCATCATCATAAAAACATAAATAAAAAAATTACGATAAATGACAACATAGTTTTTCATGTTTCATGAGTGTACATGTTGCCATACATAAATATGGTGCAATTAAGATAATCATAAAAAAATTGGTTTACATAAATCGTTTTAGTATAATTAATTCTCTGCAATATGAGTGTATAGATAATAGTTTTAAATTTAAATAAATTAAAACTTATCTTATACATTTGAAAATTGTATGCTGTTTAAGTTAAAAAGTGTCACAATTATGTACTTACATTCATGAATACTAAATGCAAATAACTTATGTGATTTACGAGCATATAGTGGAGTATTATCGAATCGCAATCATACGCAGAGATGTTAGTTTGAACACAGATCTTTCATTATAACCTCCTTAACGACCTCGATAGGTTAATTGTATATTATATATTGGGTAATGAACAATTATATCATATATTGGATAATGAACAATTACAAATACTTGATCTTATCGTGTATAATAATTTCAAAAATATTGTATATCGTGTTCAGTGACGTTATGTCTCGCTAGTTCTCACATATAGTCAAGTTTTCTTTTTGTTGACCGCACCCATTCGATCGGAATAGCATCAGATACCCACACTTTACTAATAACGGAATGTAATACAAGTTTGATATTGTAGACTTTACTTTAAAACGTATTACGCTTTTAGATTTCGTGAACAGCAGCGCAGAAACTTTGCGTAGCCGGTCCTTCTTTCAATAAGCAACCTAAAATACGAAACTGTTCAGTAGCACTGTTTATTTGTCGCGATTTTATGAAAATGATGTATGTACTTAAATAAGTGCCCAAACATGTAGTAGCACATTCTATTTTAACTGAATCTACTTTATTGATTTACTATTTAATTTAATAGTATGTTTCGAACGATCGCCTCGTTTTTTTGTTTTGTTTTAATTGAAATTTTAATTGTTACATGACATACATAGATTTGGGTGAAGTCATTTTTATCGCTTACAAAACTTAGCATGTTCTCGAGAATATCGAATCCATCATAATATGGGGTGAACTTCTACAGGACAATTAATCTAGTCTAGCTGTTCACGTAATGTACAGCATTTGTAAAGGAGGAATTTTAAATAAAATCGGTTCCGTTGTAAGATTTGCAAATTGATTGAGGAACTGGCCAATAAATTAAATTGCGTGTTCTCATTTGATCTGTACATTTTGTTGTAAATTAAAAAGATTGATTAGTAGAGTTACAATTGAATTAATTCTCTGCTGAATGCAATTGTAAAATGTTAATTGTTTTCAAAGTTTAATATTTAAAATTATTATTTCATATATGATACAATGTAATCAAATATTCCAGTATGTAGAATTTTAGAGTTCAATTAAATTATATGAAATTGAATACATTATTTTTTTCCCATTACATAAGTTAGTAATAATTCATTCAATTTGTAAATTTAAAAGAGCATTCCTTTTTAAATTGCCTTTCAACAAAGTCGCAGCACCAGAAACGTTCCCTCAACAGACACTTCTTTCATTAAATAGCACAATTGATTTCAATTAACATTTATTTAAGAATGACTTTTTTATTTTTCTGTTATTTTTTTTTTCGGCTCTGTTTCTGTAATAAACTTAATGATATCTTCAGCCCTGCATAATATAAAATTTGTATTCTCATGCAATTGTAAAAATGTATGCATTTAAAACGTTACACTTTGTCAAAAAAAAAAAAAAATTAAACATTTTTATGTATCAACTTTGTTTCTTTAATTTATACTTTATTTAAAAAACAAAAAAAAAAACAAAAAAAACAACAGAGTTCCATTTCCTCTTTAATAAACATAATAATCACAGTCATAAATTAAAACAATTTCCGTTAATTACCTATATGCTAATGATGTTATAAAGAAGAAAAGATTCTTGAAATTAAATTCATTTCAAAAGTTAATATTAAAATACGGAACGGAATACACGCTGAAATAATTTAGAAACATATACCTTTTGCATATAGAAATTTAAAAAAGAAAATAATCAAATGACGAGACCACCTACAAAAACAAATAACCACTTTGCGTGTTAATTCCAATAAAAAGAAACAATAATAACTAAATAATTATTGATTATTTGTTTCAATAATAAATGCACTTTTCCTGAGAAAGTTGTTAATTTGCAATGCAACAGTTGCATTTACATATACATACATCAGGAATCAATTATTATGGAACACACCGTCTTTAGAACATTTAATTAACACATTTGCGGCGAACTTCAAATATTTTAACAAATTAACGAAATTCCAATACAAATAAATTTTTCAATACTACGACGATTCATCGGTGTTCAAAGGCATAGTAAAATATAAACTGAAGAATTTTAAGTATAAAATATGTGACAAAGCGTAGGGTATTAGAAAATGCGACGTAACTGATACAGGTGACTTAACAATTGAAAAAGCACAAACTCGATATTCTTGTCTGGAAAACCGGATAATATATGCATCATACTAGTGGGTTTATTGCTGTTTGTCTCGGCAAAATGTAGTCTCATCGATTAGAATTCTATGTTAGTTCCAACAGTTTCCACAGCAAAATACATGAGTAGTTGTAAACTATGAAACCAGAGTTCATAAATACAGCAGTCATAATATTATTATTGATCTACATTTGCGCTAAATACATAGAGTTTATTTAAGTCAGATTCCACAGAATGAGCGAGAGAAAACTGTTAGCAAAACATGTAGAAATCTTCTGCCAGACGTTTGAAGTTATAAAGATGCGATTGTTTTGGTTGATCATTACTTAGTAACTGCACAATAAGTGTCAAAATTATGGTAAATATAACAATTTCAATCAGTACAACAGTAAATAGAGAAGAGTTTATAACAAACATAGTTACATATACTTATTATTATCGTTTAATTAATGATTTATGAAATTCAACGATTATGCAAATTGAGCTTATAAATTATTTTATCGTATCACATGTTATTTAAATCAATTAAAATTCGAAATATTATTATTAAAACCAGTTTTTATCAACTAAATAAAAATTTAAAATCAAAACACTATAA
>JANSTX010054028.1:0-11411 GCA_027564355.1 Penthetria funebris | reverse complement strand
TATAATTGTAGAGAATATATTTAAAGATAAGATTTAATGAGGTTTCCTTGATGTCTCCCTTTCTTATCAGTTATACGAGTATTAGCTTCGAATTTAATTAACACATTAATGTGTATTCTTGTCTTCTATTTAACGATACTTTTTAATTGATATATTTAATACCCATAAATGTATATATAAATGTTATTTATAATCATTTTCAGTTCATATATAGAAAAAAAAAACTGACTATAACCGAGGTTACTCAACTCATATCCATATGCGGTGTCATTGTTAACTTGATCACCTTATATTTTAGTAATGGCGTGTGATTGAGCCTAAATGTTGAAAACACATCTCAATCTTAACAACAAACTATAATAGGTAGCTGAGAATTTATACACCGCATCACTCTACTGAAATAGACAAATGTATAATCGGATAATTATAATTGATCCTATATTTTCAATTATAGGTTTTTCGAGTTCACTCTTGATATTGCATACATATTAGAAACGACAAATGCCATTGCCCTATGCCTTCTTTTAGACATAAAGGTTTAGATAATGACGATGATGATGGTGATGGTGGTATACTGGCTTTGATTTTTTTTTTTTAAATTTTAAATTTTATTTCGAAAATGTGACACTATCTTTGTGTGTGCCAAAAGGGAATTGTGACGCTGTATTATATAGTCATCTCAAAGAAAATAATATAATTATATGAAAAAAATATGTGAGTCCTCTAATTGGAGCACGATTCACACTTTTTGGTTTGTGCTTCCTCAACGAGCTTTTCGATTAATAGGCCATGTAATGTAATGTGATCCTCGGTACACCGCACTCTCTCTTATGATATAATCGCGAATTTGTTCAATAAAAAAATTATTTTATTGCACTAACTAATTTATTATTTGCACAAAACATGCAACTTTGCTATAATATACTCGTAGCTTCTAAAATTGGTACAAAATACTGTTACTACAAGATTGATACAAGTACTAAATACAGTTACAAGATAGATACTTTTGCTGTAAAAACTGTATTTTAGATACAAAATTTAAGATAAAAGTTACAATACACATTAGTAGATTTATGTCTACTCGAGACATAATAATTATATCGAGAACAATATTTAAAACTTAATTATATTGAAGTTAAACATAAAAGCTAATAAGCTATAAGGAAATATGTTATGAATTTCTGTGTTCTTTTCTGAATGTTGAAAATTTTTTGTTTGTCCTTTACGATGAAATTTCATCAGATGCACCATGTATTTTACTCATAATCTATGAACAACAATAATCCTCAAGAACCTTCTAAGCGTAATATTCAATAATAGAAAGTCAACTTCAATTTCTTTATAAAAGTTTTATTATGGGTAATATTCAATTATATGTCCATAAATATTTGATGTCCTTTGTCTTATAACTCTGTTAATCTCCGTTTCAAGGATAATAATGTTGGGAATAATTGTCCATAGTAACAACCATGTTTTTTTTTTGCAATAAATCTAAACCGGTAATAATAGGTTATTTTTTAAATATATATTCTTTCAGATATTCGAGTTCATCGTCTTTAAATTGTAATCTCTATGATTTGAAAATCAATTTATTTAATGTCGGTTTAAAAAAACACATCGAATAATGAATTACTTTGTTATGCAAGGATAAACTTAAGCTGATTGTTTAATACTTTCTCAATTATTTCTGATGACTGAAGTCTACATGATACATAGTTCATTGTATTTAGCCAATGTCAAGTAATAATGTATTCTGGAATACAGAATAGTTCTTCACACCCTTTACAAAGTCTATTGTTGCAATCAAACTGATTGTATGTGGTGACAAAATCTAAATATATCCATCTAAAACCATAGATATTGAGTTGCTAAAATTTATCTCAGATAAATAACGCGTTCCATGCTTCTAGAAAAACTGCCCACTCGTACGTATGTAAATAAACAAAGGGATAAAATAAAATACGATTTTAATTATTTTTCACATATACTTTTTCTTTTTTATTAAATGCATTTTAAACGCGTTTTTTTGTATTTTCATTTTTTGTGTCAACAGCGTTACAATTTTATAATTATTTTAATAAAATTATGTTTTTATTTTTTTAATTTTTATTTCTATGACTATTACATTATTTTAATGTATAATATGATTTATTTTAATTTTAATTTTTAATTTTAATTCTAAATACTCGTATGTGTCAACAATATAATGAAAAAAAGAGAAAAGATATTTCTTTTTTTTTTTTCTTTTAAATAATTTATTAATTTTACGTTTTATAATTTATATCTTTTTTTATTACACGATGGATATTCTATAATTTAAAAAAAAAAATTATAAAACAATATTTTTTTTTATAGTAATTTAAACGAAATTTTTCTTTTTTTTTATATTTCATGATTTTTTATTTTTTTTTAAACAAAATTAAAGTTTATAAATAAAAAAAGATAATATTTAAATAATATATCTATAACGTAGTAGATACAATTAAAAATTAAAAAAAAAGAACAATAACAAAACTAAAGAGAAAAAAATAATTAAATGAATTTTGTAATTTAAAAAAAAAATTAAATGACGAATGAATAATATTTTATCAAATTGCTTTATTTATTAATTAATAAAATATACGATTATTTTATTTTCTATTCACTTAAATCTTTCCAAAATTTTTAATAACTATTTACATACGCTTTGTACAAATAATCTACTGATCACAGAATAATATGTTACAACAATATAAAAACTATTAATTTTTTTTACAACTTTTATTTATAATTTTGAGTCCTTATTGAAAGTACACATCATGTACTTAATAGATGGTGATGTTGTATAGTATTTTGACGAATGACTGAAATAAATACCCCAATTGTGTTGTTTTTTTTTTTATTGACGTCAATATTATTTGATGGTTACATTAATTATGGAAGGAGTCTCATCATCTCTGAAGTAAAAGTTTAATTGTTTTTCTATGTAACTTTTGTTTTTCTTTTCTATTACATTACATTTGCTATATATGTAATTTAATCATCTTGATGAGATGTCTGTTTATCAGCGTTCTGTAAAAAAAAATTAAAAACCATATTAATAAATTTGCCTTTTATATCTTAAAATAAAATAAATTTTAATTTATTTTTTTTATTCTTATTTTATCTCTTTTTGAAGATTATTTTATCATCACGAATTGTTATTGAATTACATTAAATATTTTTTAAAATGATTATTAAATTTTAAATTCTATATATAATCAATTTTAAGGTTTTTCATGTTATGGAAATATTTTATTTTTTAATATTTTCTTCTAATATTTGCTTATCATGCGGGCATATCTAAATTAATTTATTTAAATTTCAATTGATGATATGATTAGGTTGAATATTGAAGAATCAATTTAAATAAATATTTAAAAGTATTTTATATTTTACTTCTTTTATAACTTGCTGATTTTATCCTATACAATCTGTTATAGTTACACATCTCTATTAAATTTAAAATTAAATAAATATATGAGATAAAATATTATATTAAAGCAAGTTGTTACAATACTTATTCATATTATTGTTATAATAAACAATATAATATAATTTAATATTGTAGTCAGATCTTCTTATGCAAGTACTATATATCTTTGATTAATTACATAAGAAAATCCTAAGATTGTTTTCCCATTGTTTTGATTACGTTATATGCTTCAATGAAGCAGTGAAGTATAATAAGGCAAAAAATAAAAAATAAAAAGAAAAATATAATATACTAATCATGAATTACAATTGTTAGTAATTTATTATATTATTGTCTGAATTTATATTATATATTATAGTTAGGATTGTTCTTCTCTATAACAGAATTATTATTTTTTATTTGGACAATGCCATCATTGCCACGAAAGGAGTCATTTTGTGAAAAATAATTTCGAACAGTTGGTAATAATAATATTCTAACTATTGTTTTCGAGCAGGTGGTCATTCTAATGGGTTTTTCCTTCGAACAGTCGTCTTTCTAACGGAATTTATTATTAGAAAGATTGTGAAATTGTGATTTAAATATTTTTAAACTAATTTCTATTATACATTAATGGGGTACTAATATTTAAAAATGGTTGTCGTTAATAATAGTTAAAGAAGTAAATTTTCGCACTGTACTATATCCGAGTGAATTGAATACAACATTATTTAAATAAAATTGAATTCACATTTGTTATTATATGATTATTAGGAACGGCAAACTAATATTGTAGTGAAACACTATACACCTGTGTAGTGTATAGGTTAAGATGATGATGAATCATAATAACAATAATAATTTGATTTGACCAATACATTCTAAACCATTAAATTATGCAAATTATGACCTATCATTTATTTATTTTGTCATTAAGATTTGTTTAATTGAATTTTTAGTATATATTTCGAAAATATTACATAAAAATATTTGTTAATTTAATGCTATCATTAATGTATTTGCCAATACAAAACTACAAAATTCTTCTTCCTCCTACCTATACTTTTTATTATTTATTTAAATGTAAAAGATAAATTAATTTTTTCCAATAGAAAGTATAAAATTAATGTATTAATTTTTGAAAATTTAAAAAAAAATAACATCATTTAAACACCTGCAAGAAATAACGATTCATATTTTACAATATAAAATCTGAAAACAACAAACACATGATAAATAAAATTAAAATACAAAAATAAGTATTAAGTTTAGCAAAAATCTCCAAAAAAATGTAAGGAAAAAAAAAATCGAAATGCAAATCGTACAAGAAACAACCTTTTATTTTAAATTACTATACAAGGTTCTCTTGGTCTTAGTAACAACAAAACATATTTCACGGACTAATTATAAAGATGTAAAGTATGAAAAATATATTTCTACCTCAAAATCTCAATAACAAATAACGAACACCTGTGTATTTCAAATCATTTTTCTTGTCATTATATTTTAAACAGCAGAAGAATTTTTTTGTTTTCATATAGTCGAATATTATTAAAATTTTAACTAAAAATGTTTGTGTTGTTAGAAACACGTTTTAAAATATGCAATACAGTAACTGAAAATAATTTTACACGTCATTTATTTCATCATCATCATCATCATGATCATCATGATCATGATCAACAGCAGCAGCAGCAACTTCAAAAGTTGCCTCTTTTTCATGTTACTTACGGAAGTATTTATATATAATGAAGTTGATAAATCAAATGGAATAATCATTTTATGTAATTGATTGATTTTTATTAGATATTATTATTTTAAAAACAGTTCAATTTTAAAAGTATGTAAATTTAAATAATTTATAAACATTTTTAAATTGTATTCGTACTGTAAAATTTTATCGAAATAATAGCAGTAATGAATTGTTTGTTCTATAGTCATTAGAGTCGCATAAATATTTTTTTTAAAATATTTTTAAAAAGACATGCTCCTAAATTTTCAAGTTATTGTCTCATTATGTTTTCAAAATTAGCTAATTATAACAAATCGTGTATGTCAGATAATTTAATGTCTCAATGCATTGATCAATTACTGATTATTTATTTTTAATTGAACTTATCTATTGATTATTTTTCAATTATAGAAATATATATATATCTGTATAAATTTATTGATGGGAAATGATTCAAATCAGATTATTTTAAAATTTTAAAAATATAGTTTTTGAACGATACGATGTGAATTTATTTCTTCTATGCATGTAATATTAAATTTGAACCCATATAAGTATGGATGTTTAGATTACTGTTTTCTGATTCATTCTTCATCCTTTTTTTTGTTTTTCAATTAAACGTTTGTAATTTTAATTTTTAACGTTTTCTAAACTCAAGTACGCGACATAAAATTGTCCAATGAATGATGTAAAATCATTTCTAGAATGTATACATATATTTCCTCTTTGTACGTATTTAATCTCAACAAGAGTATCGTACTCGTAATTTACAAAAGGTTAAATGACAAATGAATGTTGTTTGTTTCTAAATTTAAAAAAAAAAACATTATATAAATTATTAATTTTTTCTTGTATCGTTTCAATCTTTCTGGGCTCGTTTTGTGTTTTTTTTTTGTTTTTTAATTATTATTTGCACGTGTTCATTTCAATCATATATATAATTTTCATAATAAATTGTATTATGATGATGAATTTTGCATCAGAAGTGAAGGAGAAAAAAAAAAAAAACAAAACATTAAACTGTAGGCGGTTTATAATCACTTTAAATCAGAAACATTTGTATAGTTTCTGATTTTTCAAAATAGAAAATTTATATGTTATCTTTATATTATTTTGGTATTTGCTACTATATGTAAATTCTTTTATATATATATATATATTATATACTCGTATATAATGTGTGATATGCGATATACACTAACAAGAACAAATGTTTTTGTTTTATATTTGAAAATAAACATTGAAATCGTCTTCAAAATAATAGATGATATTCCAACTGTGTGAAAATATTTATTTGGTAAATATTTCTGAAAGTAAACCTCTTAAATATGAATGTGTTATATACGTATTTGTATTTTGTATTTATATAACTAATTATTTTTCAAAAGATTAACCGCTCACGAAGAAGTAACGCAAATAAATATGTATATATATAGCATAGGTATTTAAATTGCTTTTTAGTGTATAGTATTAATTATACGTCGTTTACATATATAATTGACCTTTGAGGATGATTTCTTTTTTTTTTCTTTTTCAAACATTAAAGAATATAACATTGATTTTGTGTGACAACTGAAAAACTGCAACACCATTTAAAATTTACAGATCAATTCACAATGATTAATGAATTTTTAATTCTACATATTTTATTATTGTGAATTGATTGTTTTTTTAATGTGGTATTGCAGATTTTCATCTGTCTCACAAGCATTCATACAATTTTACTGTCACAGACAATTGTTGCAATATTTCAAAAATAGGATTTAAAAAAAAAAAAAAATTAGAAAAGGTAATCGATCACATTTGTTTTTGTTTAGAAGCAAGAAAATAACAATAATTCAAAGAATATTTATTAAACATTACAAGCAATTCTTTTTTTTTCTTAGAAAATAAATGGTTAGAAATTTAAGATAGGATATATGCTCAGCATATGTATATTTGTGTCATTTTTCTGATAAATATCTTAAATACTTGAATTTGAGTTGTGTACTGCTGCAAAGATATTTTGGAATTGGCAAAAGACGAAAATTAAATGTAAGATACGAACACAATGACTTAAAGTGATCAATTGTATCCGGTGATTTTTGAAATTATCCTATTGGTTTTTAAAAAATATCCTAGTTAGATATAATTGCTTTACATATTTTTTGCGAGCAATAAATAAAATATTGGACGGGCGGAAGTATTTTGCATGACTGGTGATATTGAAAATGATTTGGAATGTTTAATATTTTAATTGCTGTTTGGCAAACATTTTTGTTTTTAAAACCTGTTTTTTTTTTTTTCCTTTTTTTTTCGTTTTAAAAACACGGTAAATTAAACTAGTTTTGAAATAAAAATAAATACAATACGATCATTTAATGAAATGATTGTCAGATTAGTTTTTGAAGGTTTTAAAAATTTAGTTTTTCAAATTATTTTGAACCCAATTTATGTGTTGTATTTTAAAATTTCTTCTAGTTTTTAAATATTTATATGCAATATAATAGTGTTAAACGATTTTACTTTAAATTATAGTTTTAAGGCTTTTTTTTTCTTTTTTAAATGCAACTATAAAAGTATGTTTTATTAATGTTGATAAAATAATACCACGTACATTTCCTCATTTAATCATTTCCGTCTTTTAGCTACTCTCTTATTTATACTTGCATTGTAAAAAATACTTGATATCAAATTAAAACAAAATAGTTGGTATTTTTTTTTATGTTTAAAATTTCATTCATTTAAATTTTACGTTAGCTTATTTGCTATTAAAATTGTAATAATAACGATAATAATAAAAAAAAAAGAACGAAAACATATAATGCATAAATATGTACATACCGTGAGAATTGCTGCAATTAAATCACTGCTGCTATTACTACTACTACTATTATTATTGCTGCTATTACTATTTTGTTGTGATAATATTCTATTTGGACTGGATTTTAATCCAAGTGGTTGTCTCTGTTGATTATTACTGTTATTTATATTTGATTGATTTGCTGCTGTGAATGATGCAATTGTTGATTGATTTAAGACAGCACTTGCATCAAATGCATTAACATTTGGATTTGTTTCCAATGCACTTTGTAAATCACAAATATAATCGATAACATATTGGATAACTTCTAAATTGGAAATTTTCTTACTTTTTGGCATATATGGTACCAAGTCTTTTAATTTTGACAAATACATTTGTATTTCAGCATTTTCACCACTTCTATGGGGTTTTGTAATGCGACCAGAATTTGTGATGGTCGTTGGTACTGATGCACCTGTGGCACAAACTGCTGTAACTGCTTTCATTATATATATATATATATATATATATATTATATAGGTTGTGTTGTGGTGTGGTGGGTTTGATTTTTTTTGTATGAAAATAATTATCCTGTTTTTTTTTTTAAAAAAGTTTTCCTACACCGTTACACAATATTTTTTTTTTTTTTTTATTATTTTTAATTCTGTCACAATAAAACAAATCAATTTATTCACTTTATAAATATTTTTTTTAATAATATTTATCACTATTTTGTCAAAAAAAAATATTAAACAAACAATTAAGTTTTAAATTATACACAATTTAATTCTTAATAGAAATATTTTCTATTAAAGAAATTTTTTTACAAACTCACGATTTCTAAAAAATTTTTAAAATTTTTACCAACTGACTGACTAAATGATATTGAAGTGAACTGATCAGAAATACAACTCGGTTCACAAAGTATCGAATTCAAATGAAAAACTCTAAATGACGTGAACATTCTCCCATCCATTGTATTTATAGGATGTCTAGAAACTCCGCCTTTTGTCCAATAACTATGGGAATCGGACTTTTACGATGTGTGTAAAACGAATATCGTACCCTTCTCTCTCCGCTCTCTTGGGTTTACATTATTATTATTATTACAATTATGTTATAATGTACAAGAATTCATCTCTGAAGAACTGTGATTTTTAAGAAAAAATGGTAATACTTTTTTTTTTTATGTTATGGATTGGAAGACCTACCTGGTGGATGGATGCTTTACTTGACTGTTGTGTTACATTTAAATACAATTCATACAAACATACATACATGGTTCGATAATAGAGAGCATAATATAAAAAGTTAAATATTAAAAAAAAAAAAAACAAAAAACTGCTATGTATTTATGTTCTGGTATGTTTTATGGTATTTAAAAGTAACAGGGTCGAATCGGTAAAAAATTAAATTTATTTTAATCAAAATTATGCTCTTTAAATTTTATGTCTTAAGCAATTTTTATCAAATTCTGATAAATACATTGAATTTATTTTTTCCCTTTTTTGTTTTTAAGTACTATTTTGTCTAAAACCTACAATTTCTAGATATGTTTATTTGTTATCCTTAAATTGCTGTAATATAAAATGTTGAAAATTTGTTTTCAATAATTTTTTATCCGAACTTTTTATGAATGAAATTTGCGTGTATTTTTCTCTTTTTACAAAATTATGAATGAATAATTTTTCGTCATGTGTCTTTAGTAGGTATGCGTGTAAGGATAATTGAATAATTTAAAGATAATTTGAATTATAAAATTTCACAGATATATCAATAACGTCTATAATTGTGGATTTTATAGTTTAAATATTAATAAAAATTACATATGATTTCACTTACTAGATGTGTGTAGTACTTTGTTGGAATATTGTAGGCGTTTTATTTACGCGATTTGATTATAAAACAGGAGATAAAGCGTAGGTAGGAAATTATTATCATTTATACCTTGGTAGTCGTCGTCGTCGTCGTCTTTGTCGTCATAATATTCTTGTTTGTCTTCTTACAATATATGTACGATCTTGGTTGGTTGAATTCATCTTTGTTTTTCCATTTTTGTTTTTTTTTAAGAAGAAAATCTTTTTAAGGAAACTTGGATGAGTGAGAATGAAAAGATTCTGGATAAAGGCGATGAAAAAAATAAAAAAAAAATCAAAGTAAATGCCAAGAAATTATTAAATACATTATTATACAATTTAAATTTGTTACATTTGTAATTCAGTAAAATTTTTTATTTTCAATTTTATACAAATAAATAATAAATGTAAACCATATGGTACGTTTTTAATTTCATAGTATTGCACTGTAACATTTTATAGAATTGTTTATATAATTTTAAAATAATGTTTAAAAATTATAAAATAATCATAAAGAAAATATGAATTGTAGAGAATTTAAAAACGAAAATAATATATGGCGCAGCCGGATTTACCATATGGTTGAGAAAAAAAAAAAAAAACGAATTAGGGTATTATACTGTATTGTGTTCATTGCTTCGAAAATATTTCAGTATTTGTTTCTATATCGTATATACAAGATTTTCATTCAGATTATTTTATTTATTTTTTATTTATTTTTTAAATGTTGCCACTTTAATTTTGTGCAAATGTAAAATTTTCTATTAAATGTACGAATTTTATTCGAAAATTCATGATGACACTGTTCGAAACGCTGTACGTAACAATATAAACACAAAAAATGATATATCGTAGTTCATGCTAACGCTTCTTTATCAATGTTGAGCAGCAACATTTCTGAAAATATATTTTTATTTGATAATAATTATATTATTAATAAAATTCAGCATAATAACATGATAGTGGATAAAAAAAATGCATATCAAAGTCATATTTATATATAAAATCAATGTAAACTGCCAAAATTATGACCGTGTCACACATCTAATTGCCATATACATTACAAATGTGTTAAATGCACAGATGCTCGTGAGCTTGGTACATGTCCTCAAACCAGTGCACTATCAATCAAGATGACAATTCAACCTAAATGCGTTAATTGTTATGACGATCACACAATCAACTTAAATGATTGTCAAAATTACAAAGAATTGAAATCTAAAATAAATGAGAAAACAGAAACAGAATGAAATTTGCTTATTCCAATTAAAATCTGCACATAACTTGATTAATCCTAGCCATATATTTTGCAGCTACTATATATCGTCCAGTCAATTCCCATGAACAGTTTTCACTACAAATTCAACCATTGCTCGTCACAATCACCTATAATTCAGAAGTAAAATGAATCTGTGTTTTTCTGAATACGATACCCGATTCTGATTATTGTGTGGTATACTAACATTAGTGTTAATATTTACGTAATCGACTCCACGTTAATAGAAAAATTACAGACCAAAAATCCTTAATAATATCCATGTAGTTTCATCATTTTATTTTCCAAATTTAATCAAATTCTAGGAAATGATATCTTGTTTTAAGACACTA
>JANSTX010054026.1:0-11411 GCA_027564355.1 Penthetria funebris | reverse complement strand
CAGCAAACCTAAAAATTCAACTAAAGCATCTATGAGTGACATCCGCAATTACTTAGTTTCCGACCCAATATAATACATACAAACTTAAAATTTTACATATATAACTGATATTATAATTTAAAAGAATGTGTGGGAGTATAAGCTTATTCGAATTACTCCTTGAAGCACCTCCCATGCATATTATGCACGATAACTTGAGATTGCTTTGACATATCCCCATGAAAATATGTACGCGTCATTTTTATCTCATTTTTGAGCGATAGTTTAATGGTGAGGAAAATTGGAGTACTCCTTCAAGTACCTACCATACAAACTTTTTACTCCTTTAGATTAAAATTGGGTGTTATATAATTATAATATATTGTTCTTTTGTATTATATACCTCTATTTTTAGGCGCTGAGAACAAATTTTCAAGGGACTATTCTATTTAAGACCGTTCAAGTATCGTCTTGTAGGAATAATCGTACAAAGAAAATCAAATATAACGGTGTATTTAGATTTAAAAAAATATATATTTTACACTTATCCGTTCATCCGTTCATACATCTATCCGTACGTCCGTCTGTCCGTTATTATAATTAAAAATATATGAATATGTTAACTTGATCGGATAACTTCCTAGCATACCTCCCATGTATAATTTTTACTCCTTACTGATTAAAATAAGTTATATGATATTAACATTGATTAATTTAAGCGAAAATTCAAGGTACGAGATATCAACTGTTTTTCAATGCCCTTGAATGAATATTTATATATAATGTTGTGATCCATTAAACAATTTCCAGGGCCCACAATAATTGTCAGAGCCAATTATATTTCTCTTATTTATCATAATTTTGAATCTTACTGTGATTATATGATCAGATGTTAGTTATTAGTTGACAAGACCCTGTGCTTTGCTGAGAATCAACTCCACTACTATGATCCACATAACTGTTCTCATAGGTATCGGTTATATTTTTAAATCCATAATTTGCATCTTATTTTGCAGTCTGTACTAATTCAATATCAATTCTATTTCAATCTGTATAATCGATTGACGAATTTTTATTTAATTTTTATGATAATGAATCTACATTTTGCACTCATCACCTTTTCATAATCGAATGTTTTTGTATTATATTGTTATAAAAGTGTGTTTTGGGAGGTTGCTATTTGTTATATACAACGTTGATTCCCTGATAAATAGCCTTGGCCGAGCGGTTAACGTTAAGGCTATATTCGTAGAATAATAAAATATTTACTTGCACTTTAACAAAAACTTTATTTTATCTTAATTCTATTGGAAAATACAATACAATTTTACTATACAAAATGACTTTATTTCCTATTAACTTATACTTCACGATGCACTTATTTTACTTTCAATATTTCGATGTGTATTTGATTAAGCTTTATTTTCAACTAACTTTTTTTGCTCATAAAGCCCCTATTTATATTAGCTTTTTGTTTACCTTTTGAAATTTCTCGAAGTTACCAGTTTATTCAAGCACCTTACACAGCCCCCTATTTATTATTATTTTGTGACCGCCCTCTATTGAATATGTACCGAATTCTTGAATGAGTACTATAAAACATGTCCGTACTTGTAACAATATTATTTATTAATTCATCACAGTTTTTCCATTGGTTTACCGAAAATGTTGGTAGAGCGAACGATTTTAGTTTTACAAGTAAACAAGGTTTCATTCAGCCCATGCAATATTTATGATCATTAGCAAATTTATCATTTATGGTTCTCATGTGTCTCTATTCTAACTTTTAATAAGACAGCACAAGTATTATCCACGCATGTGATAGATAACTTTAGATCATTACATTTTGAAGTCGCATTATCACATACAGATCTGTGATAATAATTTAATTTGGTGTTATCGATATTTGAATTCCGTTTCGATAGATCTTTTTGTATATTGAACATAATCATATATTAATTAAATAAATAATTATATCAATAAAATTGCAATCTTATGGAACATATGTTCTATGTATATTATATATAGATTAATAGGAATTTGCTTTATTTGCAATTTATTTACGAAACGCATTTAATTACCTGATTGTGTATATGGAAGGGTATAAAAGAGTTAAACGTTGATTATTATCAATAAAATGCAAGCACATAATATGCAATGCTCACGCTATTTTGATTATTTATCATCACAGTACAACAACCATAACAAACAATAAATATTTCTGTATATTCTGTAAATTCTGAGTATTAGTATAAATCGACCTATTACATGGTTCTTTGTGAGTTATTACAAGTAAAATGCATATGTTCAATTTAAAGATTGTTATTATTGGTTAGCATTTTAATAGAAATATCTACAAAATATGAAGATTAAGTATAAATATATGAAGTATATAATTTATGTTCGCATATGGTTCTTCATCTGTAATATTATTAATAATGGTTTAAACAACAATTGCAACGCTAAATGCAATAAATCACTGACTTTAAGTATAGTTATATGATTGATTATTAGCTCTTTATTGCAGAATTCTATTAAATAACATAATCGCCATAGTTTTTTTTTAACAAAAAAAAAAGACTAGTACCAGATGGCTGACGTGTATTTATTCCTAAAGGTAAACAAATTTATTTCCATCATAATTATCTTGGAAGCTATATGGGTATAGACAAGTACTTGTATAGGACGTGTACGCATTATGGAGAATAATGAGAATTTTGTCAAATTATCAAATTTTATTATCTGAAGAAAAAGCGTAATACAGAATAATGAGAATTTTGTCAAATTATCAAATTTGATTATCTGAAGAAAAAGCGTAATACAAAGTCAATTATGTATCGGTTGCAGACAAATTTTTAACATTAAACGCGTAACATATTAATTTTATCATGATTTCATAATAAATGATCTGATTTAAATAATCACTGTTTGTAAAATATTAGATGTTAAAATTATCTTATCTAATACTCCGGAATATGTTCACTTGCCCATACCTTCCATAATTCGTCTAAATCAAGAAATTTTACAATAGAACGATGGTAATTTACTGTTTAAGTATCGACCCTTTTAAAATTCGCAAATATAAACACATAATTTAAAAGTCTATATTGTATAGACTATCCTGTCGACAGAAGCCGATTCGAAGTCATGGTCAATTCTCTTCGCTTCCCTAAATAATGATCTAAAACAAATTCCTGACTGAGATCGGAGAAATTGGATAAATTCCAATGCTAGTAAGACGCAGATGAGTCGCATAAATTCTCTTTCGACACATATGCATAATGTGAGTGCACTTATACTTTTGTATATATTGGCGATTGTTCTGATGATAAGATCGCCAGTATTTTCCTTTACGTACACGACTTGCTCGTATGTCAGACTTAAATTATGTTGAATTCTTTCAATTTTGTGGCACGATTTAAATTTCGAGACAAGTTTGTGTCACATACTTCTCGACTGTCCGAGCAAGTGTTGCATGTGTTACAGACGGAAAATACATTGATTCTGTTTTAGTGTCACGGTGGTAAAGATTCCCCCAATTAATTTTCAAATCTAAAATTCCCTAAAAATACATCTGCTGGAAAAAGTTTAAATTTGATTGAAGCCACCAAAAGAACAATAAAAAAAAAAAAAAATGAAGAAGCTATAAGAAAACCCATTACTACTAGTGCGAAACACAATGCTCTAACACTGTCGTACACTACAGATCATATTGTTGAAAAAACTGACAAAAACATTGACCCTTTGGATAGAAAATCCCACACGCAGAAAAAAATTCCAATCAACGATAACATTATGAAACAGAAGGCAATAAGCTTTTATGAACAAAATTAAACGACATGCACACAATTAAAAAAATTTAGTTATCAGCAAGAAATGGATGGCTTCAAGGTTTTCTGAAACGAAATTCTTTCCATAATATCAAAATAAAAGGTGAAATCGCGTCTGCGGATGAGAAGGTACGTAAAAGAATTTCCCCCTAAGCTGGCCGAAATAATTGAAAACGTTGGATACAAAGTAGATCAGGTTTTCAACGTATAGATGAAACTGGTCTGTTTTGAAAAGAATGTCTCGCCGGACATTTGTGGGGAAATACCAGAAAAGTGCCAGTGGCTTTAGAGTGCCAAAATACCGGGTTACATTTTTATTTTGATCACGAATCTTTTTCAACAAACCACAGAGAACCTTGAAAACATAGAAAGCAGTGATATTGAGGAAGTCAACGTTTCAAGTGAAGTTTCTTAGAATTTAAAACGTATGCGTTTGCAGTCAGACGAATAAAAAAACGTTAATGAACGATTGAATTAAAAATGTTAATGAATTAATTTATTTTTTTTTTGCATCAGAATTATGTACAATAATAACACAAATTTGATTTTTTTTAGGTTTTTACTCAATTTTTTAAAAAGTTAGGAACGTATCTCAGGGTTTGAAATGGATTTCATGTCATTTTGTATACGGTTTTCTCTGGAACGTATCTATTGTGTACAAACAGGTTTGAGTGTAGTTCATGGAATCATATTCTTTATTGTACAGGCTGGATTTTGCATAACAGTAAAAAATCATCGTTAACATAGAATGAGCTTGGTGTTACACAATTTGTTTTGGTGCTAGTGCTGTTACGTCGTCGCGAATACATACTACAGTTTACAGGATCTGTCGGTACTCTGTCTTCTTAATATATATGAATGCTGTGTGAAAGTCTAAAACAGAATTCAATTTATTAATGTGCAATGAAGATATTGTTCGACGTTTGACACTTTTTATTCTCAAAAAAAAAAAAAAATAAAAAAAAATTACCGTTTTCATATCTTATAGATTTTATGTGTTAAAGTTCATAGGAATGTCCAACAATTCTGACTTCTGACCCTTTCCACTTATTTTCGTGATTACAAGCCAATTGAATATTTCTTCTAGTTAATACTGCCATTAGGTCGACAGTGGGCACAAAAAAAAAACAACTTCAATTATTAAAATTCCCATCCAGAGATCAGTTTGCGGGAAATTTTTATATGTTTAAAAAAGCGAAGTCAATTTCATATTTCTACCATAATAAATAATAACAATTTATTGAGGCTCTAAATTTAAGTCTGTCGGCCATATTAGCTCCATGAAACCCTTCAATCACGAATGTTTTTAAACCTTCATAGCCAGGACGCCTTTTTATTCTTATTTTTATGTAAGAATTTTAGAACATTCAATATGTACCATTCAGATATTTTAATTGTATCATAAGCACGAGTTAATCTAAGAACCCGTTTACGCGATCCAACTTTTATCGAAATAAAATCGAATTGGATGAAAATCGTATGAATTTGGATTGTGTAAACTAGTCGAATCGATATCGTTTCGATATCGTTTTAAATGGAGTACCGTCCGATCTTCTTTCGATTTTTTTTACTTTCAAAATATCGTTTATGACACACAATTTGAATTTTTATTTTATATTTGTTGGAAAGGGATCAAAACTATTTTGGAATATACAATAAATTATCATTTTTAAGAATTTTTGCCGTATTGCATATATACAATTTGATGGCTAAACAAATTGACTTTGTATAAACATGTAATGATTTCAATTCGATGTCGAAACAATATCGTTTCCGACAGAAGTTTGATCGTTGAAATGGACACTAACATATGTTATTTAAGTCACGCATAATGATAAATTAATAAATTTTAAGCTACTACTAAGTTGCATTTTTTTTCTTTTTTCTATAACACACCATATTTGAAAAATATTTCAGAAAAGAAAATTTAGATTTTGAGATCGCATTTTGTTCATGACATTTTCCAACTATGGATGGTAAATATACTAGAGAAAAAATGCATATCTATAAAAGGAAATTAAGTTAAGCATCCATCCATCTAAAAAAGTACTTGTTACAAATTTATGAATGGAAACTTGATTGCTTAATGCGATAAAAAAAAAATTGTTTATGTTCATTAATATTTTCTTTTATCAACAGGTAATTGAATATCCATAAATATATAGAGAACCCACTTTGGTACATAAGATACAAATGAATTTTCTTGATCACTCTGAAGAAATTGATGAATGTGCAATAACATCATAATAATACACGCTTTTCAATAATAATATTATTAACAGTTTTATTTGTAATATACGTATTTTACAATTTAATAACAATCTTTGTCATTGATCGTCAACATGATCTCTTGAATGTCTTCTCGGTTTCTTATATTTTAACTTTGTTATTTTTTTGTTTATTGTATCATAGTACAGCAATGGCATATTGTAAGTATATCTTTTAAATACGAAAATACTACTTGTACATAAGAAGGTTATCCTAAAAGTTTTTTGAGTCGGATACTACTAATAGTTTTTTCGAACTTACATGTCGAATGTCATACATAAATATGACATTCGAAAAATGCAGGTTTTTAAATAATAAACGAAACAATCATCATATTGGGAATTTAAAAATGAACCGAAACCAAAACAAAGTTGTTGGTGATTGGGTTTTCAACAAAATTGGCTAATGTATCGTGATGGACAATAGAAGCATTTTTTATAATGACAACTGTTTAAACCATTGATTATTTGAAGATGCGGTACGTTGAACTATGATATGTAGTTAAGACTTATCGCGTAATTTATTTTTAGGTACTGGGAACGAAGTTCCAAGGGTCTATTGCATTTGATTCCGTTCATGTAACGCCAAGAAATAAACATCTCAGAAAAAAAAAATTAAACAGAAGTGCTTACAATTGAAAAAAAAGTTGATTTAAGCATGTCCGTCCGTCTGTCCGTCCGTCCGTCCGTCCGTGCGTGCGTACGATAACTTGAGAACGCTTTGAGATATCGCTTTGAAATTTTGCACCTGACATTATTATCTGATTTGTGAGGCTAAGTTCGAAGATGAGGAATATTGGAGTACTCCTTCAAGTACCTCCCATACAAATTTTTTACTCATTTTTTTATTTTTTAGATTAAAATTGTTTGTATCATAAATACAGACTTCAAATTTTACATAAATAACTGATATTATTATTGAAAGAATGTGTGGGAGTATAAGCTTAATCGGATTACTCCTTCAAGTACCTCCCATGTATATTGTGCACGATAACTTGAGATTGTTTTGAGATATCGCCATGAAATTATGCATGTGTCACTAATTATATTGTTCTCTTGTATTATATTCCTGTAATTTTGGGCTATTTTGCAATTCTATTTAATAAAAACTTATATATTATGTTTTGATCCGTTAAACAATTCCCAGGGCCTACAATAATTGGCGATGCCAATTATATTTCTTTCGTTTAGCTTTTGAAATTAAATTTATAAATGGTTCCTTCTTGCTTATTTTTAAAAAAAACATAAACTTTTAGGGTAACCCCCGTACATAGATTTGTATACAAATCCATTAATAATGTTCTTGAATCTATAAAATATGTCTTTGGAAATTAACAGATAAATATGGTAACTCTATTATTTTTTTCTTCATTATGAACCTGTTTTCAAGATATGGCAAATAACTAGTTCTCTTTTGCATAAAAACACAAATAAACATTATTGTAATAGAAAGTAATTTATTAACTTTTTTTTATTTATTTTATTTTTGTCTTTATTGATTACGACGTATAATTTATAGTCTTAAATGTTAATTATATTCGGCAAGATTATTAGGTATTTCTTTTGATAATCGCAAATATAAAATCTATTTATAAAAAGTAGTCGCTCTGATAACTGATAACTCGCATATTTGTTTAATCATTCTTGGTATTACCGGTCGATATCTATCAAAAGTCAACGGCAAACGTGTTTATTCTTACATAACCGAATTGATATATTTCGTCCAATGTCATATTTATTTTGTATCATCTAACCTAACTGTAATACCAGTCCACATAGACTTTCAATATATTCTAACTCACGACAAAGTATTTTAATCTCAAAACTGGCGTATTTTAATTAGTAACTGTCATATCCAATTTAAAGACTATGTCTATATTTTATTTCGTCAATTTTAGATTCATCCAACGATAAACAGGTTCTTGAGGTAATATTATAAGGTTATTAATTTTTCAAAATTCTAAGGATGCCGTTAACAAGAGAATAAGATTGTTAAAAGCTTCAAACAATTGTTTGATGGAACCAATAAGTTCAGCACATTTTTTATACGATAAATTAAAAATAATTAATTTGTTATTTAATTTTATATTGTATTTTTTCAATAAAATTATAAAATTAAATTAATGATAAATGAAATGAGTTTCTTACAAAATCGATAGCATTTTCGTCTACATACTATTATTGGCGCTAATAACATATAACCGTGAAACTGATTTTCGGTAACAATGTGCTAGTCACATAGAATAAAATGAAATTAATGAAAAGTTTAACGTAAACTTAAAATATTATTTTTCAAATTTTTTCATCTCTCATTTTATTTGTCTAATATAATAGTTGTGTTGTCTTAAAATGTGTCAACCACCAAAATTCATCATTAGATATTGCACTTTGGGTCAAAGCATTTTTAACGCATCTCTTATTGCCGAAAACTTGGATTCATAATATTTTTCGATGATATATGTATAATAGTACCGATAAGCAACTTAAAAATATACAATTTGAGGTAACGTCAAATTTTTGTTATCAACTATGTACCATTATTATGCGTAATTCGATATCGCTATCACTACCATTTTTCATTTTAAAATAACTTATTAATACATTATCCACCTGTCCATATACGGCATCATATTTGAAATCAAACACTCAACACATCATTCAGCATTAGAACAATAATGCGTTTAACAGTTTTAGATTGCCTATGCATAGGTTTGACAAAAGTCTAAATGTCCAATTCAGTAATTTCAGCAAACATTCGCACTTCCACATAAACGTAATACCTTGTGGATTCTCTTATGTCTGAATATTATATTACCAAACATAAGATTGTGCTTCACATTTAATATTAATTGAGCCGATCTATGTATTAGCGCCGTCTAATCATCTGAAAACAATCCAATCTGTCAGAGTTATGGTGCCATTTCAATCTTATTTATTTATGATAGGTGCTTTGTAACAAAAATATGGCCAAATTCAAAAATGATATCAGACATTATTTCAAATATAAGCAACTATTGATATTATTTGTGTTGTAAAACACACCATCATTATTATAGCTTAGTTTTTTTTAGTTCAGGAATTGGCATGAAATTCGGAATTTGTGTATATTCATTTGCATCTTCGCTAATTGCCAAGGAAAAAAAAAACACGATTATAAAAGTATGGTCACTTATTATTTGTATATAATTTCAAATGAATTTGCTATTGACCTATTCGATATATTGCACTATATAATACAAAAGAATATATCATACAAAACAATCTATAAATACATATATGAGAGTATATTGCGGACATATTAAATTAGTAACAGCTTAGAAGTGGTACAACGAAAAGGTGAAACTGAAAAATTTTACTTTATTCACATAACAGAATGGCTTTCTTGACTTGCAATTGAAAATATTAATTTAGGATTCATAAAGAACAGATTGGTACTGATTGCGACAGGTTTTCAAAATTTGACACAAATTTCACATAATCTCAAATCATTTATCAGTACTGTTGTTCCACGAGAATATTTGTCGGTCGCACCATTTCATTAATTTGAAAAAAAATTTAATTTCACCTATACAATATTCATATTAAAAACTGCAATTTATCATACTTTCGCCCACCATTAAACATTTTCGTACGCAAATTAATTGCAAAAATTGAAGATTCATTGTAATAATCTTCCTTGAATGTCAATATATTCCATTCCATTCATCTATCATATATGCATCATCATCGTATAAAAATGTCTTTCATATATTTATATAGAATAAGGTAAGACCCCTTTTTATTATTTAAATTTATTATTATGAATATCAGTTGTGGTTATGATCTTTAGTATTTTATACATTCAAAAACATGTATCCGACCACCGCCTACACATCAAAGGTCGCAAAAACCAAATTGTAAAAATAATTATGACGTTACAAGTTGTCGAAAGTGACACATTGACTAAATTTATAAAGTCGGGTTCTTAAAACACGAAGAAAAAAAAAAACAAAACAAAAAGCTATCCGTAAACCAGTATACATTTTCATATGTAACTAAAGTTACATGTGGAAAATAATTAAAATCAATATTCAAATCAATATTGTGATTATTGCCTTGATTGACCTTGTCTTTCATTTTATTTGCTATTTGCTAACCATTACCTATATATATATATATATATATATATATACTCGTACATTGTTACAGTATTAATCATTTAAATATTTCAATACATAATTTTTTTTAGTAGGTTATTTTACAGTACCACATCATAGTCCAAGTACCTATTCTATGCATTATAATAATTTATAGCATTAGTGCCCTATTCATCGTTACAATAACTGACAGGTACGTACGCAAACAAGTTATATAATTATGAAGATGATGATTGAGAGATGATGAGGTTGAAAAATAATAGCGATTTTGCCATATACTCTACATATATAAAATGGATGCGTGTAAAATATAAATTGAATAATATAGTATTTGTCTTATTATCAAAATTTGATTGAAATTTAGCAAAGAAGTTAAGGCACTCTTCTTATCTAAGCACCATTAAAAGAATCGGATCTTATTTAGTTTAGAAAAACATATTGAAAGCTTAAAAGTTTCGTCAGAAAACAAAAAAAAAAAAACTATACAAGTTTCAAAAGTTTATTAAAAAATTAAAAGCTCATTACAAACTTAAAGGCTGAACAGCTTACATTAAAAGCTTTACAACCCCCATTAAAAGCTAAAAACCTGGACAAAAAAAAATGTCCTAAGAAAGCTAAAATACTTAAAAACAGAGCACGTAAATGTTTTTAATGACTATGGTTTGTCAAAAGCTTCACAGCAAATATTAGTGTTGCTCGGCTACAGAACGATTATGTAAATCCACAATTTGGAGACCATTAAATTGCTTACTTGTTGCTTTTACAAGATTATACCATACGAGTATATATTTATCAATGCAATGAGGCAACTTGCTTAATACGTTCTTGATTTCCAAACACAATTGTTTGGAAATGTATGACATAATTTATGAAACTTAATAATAGAGAAATAGAGAAAATGGAACAGAGTAAACATTTCGACAATATTCCAGGAAACCTATCGTCTGATAAAAAAAAAAAAAACAGACTATTTCTGAATATGTCCGACGAATGTTTGATATCAAATGAGATACAGCAAATGAACAGGTGGGATTATTGCTTTAACTAACCGCTATAATATTTAATCTGATCGATTATTGCATGAATGATTGTTATCAATTTTAATTTGTCTTAAGGCAGAGTTTAACGAGAGAAATATAATTGGCATCGCCAATTATTGTAGGCCCTGGGAATTGTTTAACGGATCACAACATAATATA
>JANSTX010054024.1:0-11414 GCA_027564355.1 Penthetria funebris | reverse complement strand
ATATTTTCTATTTACAACTGTGCAATAATTATAAAACATACTGGTGGCGAATAGAGTAGCCAACTAATATCAAGAGGTTGCTCAACCTATATTTATCACCGAAAACACTAACAGAAGATATTTGAATTAATAACCAAGGAATATAAACTAGGCAGGTATAGTGCTGTAGATATGAAAATATTCCGAGCAATTATATTCAATTTGTAATTATATATATTTTTCATTGTTTTCATAAAGCATTTTCAGAGAATTCAACAAATATATACTAATTTCAAGTATCATTCACAATGATAAAGTTCGTTGATGCTCCCACAATTAGAGTTTTACAAGCACAAAAAAAACATTTATTGTGAAATTATTTTATTTTAATATAGACGATATCGACCTAGCAGTCATTTAAACCTAGATGTACTCTTGACTTTATTCAGGATTGTTTACAAACTCTAGGTAGGGCTCGAAATTATGATCTATTGAATCACTTAATTCTTATCAATCTGTATGTATAACCAATGTTTTTTTTTTAATCTGACCATATTTATTTTTTGCAAATTACGTATGGACAAAATTATGATATGCATTCTAATTTTCAAAAGTATATATCTGATTTTTTTTTATTGTAATATTTTTACACATATGGCATTTTAAAATAATATAGCTTTATAAAAACTTTTTATAAAAGCAAATATGTACAATATATTGAAACCTTCTCTTAAGTGCATCCTACAGCCAAATGCAATTTTTAAAAAATTCCATTTTCTCCCTCAGCGTCTTTCTTTATTACTCATTTTGTTAAGAATGCCATTCTATAGATATTATCTATTTATATCTTATAAGTTTTCTATTAAAAACTTTGTATGCAGTTTTATTGGAATTAATGTGGAAATTCTGTTTTCAAGTTATTACTTAACTGACGAAAATTCGATCAAAAGAATTCCATTTTATTATATTAAAATATTTTTTGTTGTCATACACGCTAGTAGCACTTTCTGTAAAAAAAGGAAAAATTTTATATTACTTTATTTATGTCGGCAATGCGAATGTTGCATGCTAAAAATTATTTGTACCAATAACAGCTGAATATAAATGCCTTAATAATTAGGTAACATTTAATATTTCCATGTCATTTTATTTATATATATATATATATATATAGTTTAATTATAGTCATGCAAAAGATGTTCACGATACTGCGTGTAATAAAATTGTAATTAAAAGAAATACATAACAGCATAATTTACATATGGAACAATGACTCCTTGTAATGTATTAAATGATCTTATATAACTGTATTATAACATATTTATTTGATTTATGCCGTCTCGGTGTCGATAACATAATAATAGGCAAGGTAGAAAGCTTCCAAAATTTAGAAAGTTGTTTGACAAGATGGTGGTGCTGAAAATTATGCGACAGGTATTCGAAATGCTAAGTGAGGTATAGCAATTGACACAAATTTTACATAATTTCAACAATAAATGCATATTATCAAATCATGTGAAATGTCAAATATTATCTTGTCACAAACCCAAGCTTTCGTGAATACTTCCCTTAGACGCGTAATTATGATTATTTTTTGCTAAATATAATACTAGAGGATTATTTGTAAAGATTTTCGGGTATGAAGCTATAGATACGATTATTAGATGTAAAAAATCTACAGCATTTTTTTTTTTAATCAAAAATTACGTAATGATGCTGGCAAGAAGTTCTAAACAAATGTGATGTATATGAATTATTCATGTTGTTTTGAATATTTTGAATTTTTGTGTGAAGAAGAGCGAAAAGAACGCAAAATTCTAAGAGCATTTACATTATCACTAAAACGATATTATTTTTGACAACGAGCAATCTTCAAAAAGTTACATGCAATATTTCATATAGATTCGTTTTGTATTAACAGCCTTTGAAAGCAAATAATTTGTATTTTATTTATTGTAATGAATTGATATTAGTTTCCATTGATTAATATAATCAACAAATGACTGACATCATATAATATTAACGGTAGCATATTACATTCCTCAGAATATCGCTACCAAATTTTTTAAAATTTCTGCAAAGCTTCTACGTGATGACCACTAGTTTGATACTGACATTATATTCAAACAAATCAAAAATGTCAAAGACGACTGGATCGGTTGGGTTCCAGTTACCCAAAGTATGGTTAAACGGAGAGTTTTGACTCCAAATTGTAGTGAAACATATGTAAAGTTCCGCTTACAGAAGAAAATTTTAAAAAATCTAAAGTAACGCATCTTTAAAACGAATTGTTTTGTGGTACTGTACTATTGTTTGACTGTGATGTGAAGATGTTGCAAAATACGCATTTCACTGGAATCCTCTGGGTAATAATTTAGTAAAAGTAGTATTAGATGTAGTAAAGCCCTGCTGGCTACATATAGTGAATTATAGCAATTGTTCGTTGACACCATATGCTCCCATGTGAAAGTAAAGGTCGAGATAATAATGGTGCTAATACAGTAATTTATTTTATTTCAGATTATCAGAACGAATGTAAAAAAAATTAATAACGGAAACATTATTATGGGTAAAAATAAAGGTGATAACCCGATAAATAGTTTCTAATGTAGTAAAATAATGATTATAACATATTTGCTGTTCAGCAGTCTTTTTATTATTATTATTACAATAGTTTAATCCTAAAATGTGGTCACTGAAAGTAAAATACTCATGCATTATAATTAAGCGAAAACTGTAATATTATATTTTTTATAAGTACACAAAATTACTAGTTAGAAAGACACATAAAAATTCAATTTATTTGGATTGCTAAAATATTAACATAACTTAATTTGTTTGTTTTGTAGACACGTCTTGAATTTAAGGATAAAACAAAAGCATAAGCTTTGAAATAGCACGAACATTTAGATTGCAATTGGTTTAAGGTGTACAACAGTAAAGACTTACAACAAGAGTACAATACTCGTACTCATATAGTTACTGTTATATCATGAAACTTACAAACAGTTTTCATGATTTTCATGTACTCGTGCATGTTGCGTGATTTTGTTGAATTATTACGGTGTTAGAACTAATGAAGGAGTTGAAGGTAATCAGCAATATTTGAGACTATGTAATTATAGTTTCTTTCTTGTACGTTTCATTTTTTTTTTTTTTTTTAAATAACCTATCCCTTTATACATTAAACATTTCTTGATTGTTACACACGCACATACTCGCGTATACAGGACAACTCATAAATTGTCGTAAAATTTATAATTTAATCGCTTACAATATTTGTTATCCTAGTTGTAATGTTGAAAAAAAATAAAAATATTTAAAACATCACCCATGGAACATTTAATAATGAAGTTCTTACCCTACATACTTGTATATTATTAATTATTCGTATTTGAAATGTAAGTAATAAACTTTTATACTATTTTATTACTATGCCTTCATATTCGTTGAAATAACAGCAATAAAACATTTGATGTATTGTTCATGAATATTAATTTGTAATTTTCTTGGGTAGTCATGCATACCTGGTCAGACTAATACATTTAATTCCTTTTCCATTGATTTCCTTCCTATTCAACAAATTAATCTTTTTTAAGCATCATAACCAATTATAAAGAGAATTTAATAAAGTGTTTTTTACAAATTTCAGTATAACAGATATGTTAAAAATTCATAAATTATGTGTAAACAAGTATGATAGACCATATTTGACTCTCCTGCGTTTCTAACCATAGCCGACAAAATATCATGTAACAATTTAAACAACCAGGGTGTCCAAAAATTGTCTTTCACCGATCATTTCTGCGAAGCAATAATCAACATACTCAATCAACAGACTTGAATCCAATTGACTTATCCATATGGTCTCTTTTGGAAGCTAATGCGTTAATAAAAAATATGAGTGTTTTAAATTACTTTTAGATGCCTATGCATTTAGGACAAGTAATTTATAATATACAAAACAAAAACTGGAAGGTTTTCGAACAAAAACTACCAAAACAATTAGATAAAGTTATCAACTTACAGTTATTTAACATGCATATAAACTGAAAATTACTTTTAGATGCCTATACATGTAGGACAAGTAATTTATAATATACAAAACAAAAACTGGAAGGTTTTCGAACAAAAACTACCAAAACAATTAGATAAAGTTATCAACTTACAGTTATTTTACATGCATATAAACTGAAACGATTAATAAATTAAAGGTTTTGATTATCGATTTAAAATTAAAATTTCATACTGTTAAACATTTGACACTCTTGTGTGTGCATCCAACGGACCAAATTCATCTTGAATTTTAAATGTTTAAACTCAGATCTACTATAGTTCAATATTTTATCAATTAAGTCTTTTTAATAATGTTCTATATGATCTGCCTTACCGTATTTGTAGTCATACAGTAGATCCTCTAAACTCTAGAATTTAGCTTCTAAGTTTTCTTTATAACACGACTACGCTAATCCATAACAAGGATTCTCGAGATTATTGTCATTAAACTAGGTATCTACTAATTACTGTATGTTCTATGGAGTAGTATCAAGACAACTCTAATTTGCTTCCTCTTTAGCTTCCGTTATGAAGAAATAGAAAAGATTTACTCACATTTGAACAAAAATAACGGTTAAATATATCTTGTAATACTTCAATTGAAATCATCCTTTTAAATATAATACATTCTAGTATATTTTTTTTGTCACTAAACTTATACTTCTTTTATATAATAAAAGCTAATCAAATGTAAATCATTATCGCGTGTATTTATAATTACAGTACAGTTCATAATTAGTAAAACAAAATTTCATGTAAATAATAAAAAACTACTATTTATGTATTATTTTATTGTACATTTGTTCAAATTATTTATATTAAATTTATAAAGCAATTTATTGCATTAATGCATGACGAGGAATAATTAAAGAATACTCAAATATATCAGAGGAAGAAATGCAAATACTACATGTACTGTTAGTACAGAGGACATTATTATAATTTCAGAATGGACAACTAGCATGAAATTAGTTTTTAATTTATTTTAGAAAATTTATGAATCATAATACAACATCATATTATAGATGTTACAGAATAGTTTCAAAGAAGTTCCGATTTGGTAGAGTAAATGATATACCAAATTAAACAGTGAAGAAGACGAATTGATTGCATTAAATCACAACATTGATAAGATAAAAAGACAGAACAACCCAACCACAATAGCTGGCAGAGTTATTTTGAGCGCGAGCATTAAAGGGTAGGAAATCCCTGAAAAATGGCTTTAAAAAAAAAGCTATACTACAAAATGTGGACAGATATTTAAAATGAACGAAAACATCTGGATATAAAATTCAGCAAGGATTGATTTGTTTTGTTAACATTCAGATCTAACTTAAACAAATAGTATTAATTATACAAGTCGGCAAAGTAACCGGTCTGCTCGCATGACATACAACTGTGGGATACTGTAAATATTTCTATAGCAAATTTCTGCAAAGAATACAATCGAAGAAGCTAAAATCTAGAAATTATTGTATCAAATGTAATAATACAGAAGATTTGAAAATACCAAGGAATAAATTTGAAACTGCTGCGGAAAACAGACAATGAACATATAATATTAATAATAATCAACCTATTCAAGTTCTATAACTCTCTTTTAACTGTTATCGATGCCCATAAACGGGTTTAAATGGGTAACTTTTGTAATTTTCTCTACTCTATTTAAATAGTCTATTCTCGGGATCATTAGTATTTCAAGTACCTCGATCTAATGCTCTTAAAGCAATATTTTTAAGCGGAACTTTCCATAAGTAAGAGATTATTCTGTAAGCAGTGCAAAATTTATCATTTTAACGATTCACTTATTAGCGGTTATCTTTGTGTATGTTATTCACTATCTACCCGAGAACCAGATTTTATTGCTACGTGACTTTTTAAATGTATTTCCATAACTTTAATATCGATATCCAATTAGAATTCAAACTATAATAGTAATTGAAAAATATTTGCAAAATATTGAAATTCTTTTATAAGTCAAGCATTTGCGTTATAAGTGATATTCAAAATACAAGGGATGATAAGTGAATTTTCCATTTTATGTGCATTAATAATATTGCATTTTTCGATATTTTAAATTTCCTCAATTCTTTCATTTCAATGGGGCATTCCCCTAGGTAATCGTATGTACTTGAATCCTCGAATTAGAACTATTTTAGTTATACGAGTATAAATATATATATATATTGTTAATATTTTATATTTTTTATGTTGAGATGATTGAAAAATGGATTTTTATATTATAGAACATATGTTATAGAAAACCCTCTTAGAGTATAGATACTATATAGTATATACATACATACTCGTACATACACCCTTATATCAAATAGAAATATATTATTATGATATCTGGCGAAAATCGAGCAAAATTTCCATCATCGTTTTTCTTGGCTATCCTTTTAGTAGTATAGAACCAGAGTACATTCTTATACAATTTTCATATTGAAATGGGAATGTTATCTGTCGCTGGGGAATTGAAAAATGTTTAAGGTATTGCAAAATGATAAAGGAAAATCGTAAGATTCTGATTTTAAACAGTTCCATTTTTTACACACATATATTCGCAGTATAGCTATATATAATAATAGCTATATATTTCATTCTTTTTATATGAAATTTTTGGTTTATATAATTCCAAAAAGTTAAAACCCGAGCTGTAAAAAAATTGTTTTACTAAAAAATTTAAAAGTAGATAAACGTGCTGATATATTCCAAAGTGTATATAAAAAGTTCCACATTTTATTATGTGAAATAAAAAAAAAAGTTTAGAAAAACAAAAATGCATTTTTACTACACCACATAGTAGAGAGTAAGAAAAGCAAAATTGTTTACTTTTATTTGTTTCCGTGCACTAAAATTTCACAACTTAGTCAATATTCTCTGCTGCAGTTTTAACAAAAAAATTCGTTATTTAATTTATTATTTAGTCCCTTCGATATACAGAAATCATTCATTCTCATCATGATCTTTTCAACTTTTACACCACATGCGGCTACAAGTATAATATACAAGAAACATCAAATGTCAACAATAATAACTATAAAATAGGATTTCCGAATGAAAAATGAAGAATCAGTATTACTTGTTCGGTTCTATATCTAAATAATTCAACAGAGTAGATCATAACTTCTCAGCTACCTAGTTTGTGCAAAGTACGAATTTATATAACATGCGAATAACCCATTTTAACGTATGCATAATATTGCAATGAAACAAAACATCCAAGTGGAACACGACCTATAGGAAGGCCTACGAAGAGATGGCGAGAAAGTTTGCCATCCGCATCTCAAAGTTTCGTAACCTGTCTCCTATTCTTTATTATATACATTTGTAGTACTTATATACTAACATTTCAGTAAATAGTATTTCTATATTATCAACGTTGTATTTTTAAAACTTTTCTTTGGATTTGTTTAGATGTTACCAAATTCATATTAGTTTAATTTCTACTAAAATGATTTTGAAACTCATTCCTTTATAAATTTTATTGCTGTTATTTCAGATCTTTCTAATCACCTATTCAAAACAACTTGATTGACAAATTAACAAGAACCCTTGAAATCAAGTGCACACAATTTCATCTTGTATCGTATATATGTGGTGGGAAATGTTTGTTTTACCACATAATGCGAAATATATATTGCTTACATATAAGGTACTTATGTTAATACTCGTATTAAAACACGTACATTTTATAGTTTGAAAACACAATTAAAGCAATGGAGATGATATCTAAATTTACGCCAATTAAAGCAATCTTTTATCTGGAACATCACATTTTCAAAAACAATCAAATCTTCTGCTTATATAGATCAGCCCGCAAGTTTTCATCAAATTAATTTTTTTTAAAACTTATCTTTGATATTTTGAATTGTAAAACAATAAACACTTTAATAATTTGCTATTAGTGGTTTTTTCGGTATTCCATTTTATAGGGGTTGTACAAAAAAACATCCAAAATAATCGTGTAATATCGAAATTTTATGTTTGTGGTGAAAATAAACTGTTGCTGAGGTTTATAATGCATTTTTTTTTAATTCTTATATACTATTTCTGAATCAATCCATTATGTAATAGGAAATATCATATCCAATCTTAGACATCACATATCCTATTACTTAATTTCAATTCTAAATCTCTAATATAGTAAATCTTATATAATAAAATAAAAGAAATATTAATATATAAATTTTCATAAATACAAAGAAGTATAATAATTCAAAAATGTTTTCAAAATCACATAAATTTTTATATTTTATTAGATTATTTTCTGAAAGCTAACACACAATTTGTTCTTTTACAGGAAAGCGCTCATACTTTCTTATCATCTATGGTATAGAAGAAGATTACATATTATTCCTTTGTGTTAGCGTAACACATGAAATGTGGTCTCTTAGGTGTACACACATAATAATAATTCTCTTTGAAATACAATCCTCAATAGTACAATAGTATTATATATATATATATATATATATATATATATGATACCATAATGTTAATGCATTTACCACTTGATAAGGGCAGACCGAGATTGTCAGATATTTATCAATTCTAAAAATATAATTTATCCATTCTTAATATAGATTTGGGTCGCCATAAATTCGTTATGTAATACAATATGAAATTTGAAAATGTATATAATGATACTTGTCAACAACAAAAATGAATTGAATTCTTGACCAAGTTTTTGAATTACAATTACACAAAACTATGCGTAACCACAAATTGATTTCATTTCATCGTCCTCGATGTATTAATCAACTTTCGCCCTAACATAGGGAAAAGTTGCATTTAAACAGATTACTAACACATCCATATCAGTTATTTAGCAGAGAACCGTAATTTGTATTCAAAGACAACATATTACAGTATCTATAAATCTCAAGTTACAATGAAAAATATTCAGATTTACATACCAGAAATATGCTTAAGTGTCATTACAAAATTCATAGTGTATCTATTAAAATAAAATAAATTATTATTTCGCTATTTATTCATATTAAATTTCATGTATTCTAGTTTTATTCATATAAATTCGTTTCACATAATCTCTTCGTTGTTTTTATAAAGCTTATTAAAGCTTATAATGGTTGAACTTGTAAAGTAGATGGATTCTTACCTATATGAATGTACAATCAAATAAAGATGCATGTAATCAAAATATACAATGATGTTTTGTTATTTTAATCTCAGTAAGATTAAATTAATTATATTAATATTTAATTGATATATTAGCCTTAGGTAGTCTATTTTCATTATACTGGTCGTACATTTAGAATATATTCTGTATGTAATTTGCAAATGCTTTGTATGCGTGTTGAGTACATTAATTCGTATGTTAATTTACTGCTGAATAGAATTTTCAGACAATTTTAAGTATTAAATAACTAATGTGCATGCATATACGAGTATGATATAATATATGAAAGCATATGCGGACATTGTGGTTTATCTATCATGGCTATAAATTACATGAATGTGACTTGAATACAAGTTGCAAACTGAAATTGTATACAATTTGAAATGAATATTCATTGCAAATGTTCCCACTATTTTACATGATATATAATTTTTGTCCTTACTCAAATATATCTCCCTTATGATACAAATATAAGATTTTATCCCATTTTTTTTTTTTTTTAAATACTACATCCTGATTTTTTATCCAAAACTGGATATAACATTAAATTAGTTGTTTACGAATTAGTATAATTAATCGAAATATAGTTAATATGATTTATGTTACGTACTCTTAATAGCTATTTTAGAATTTGTTTAATTTCATTCGAAGGGTCTTTATCTTTTTGTATAAAATTGCGTGCTTTATTGATTTTACAACATAATCCTTAAGTGATATCTAAGTTTATTTAATCACATTGGGTTCAAATAGTGTAATAGCATAATATCCGGATTTTCCATTTTGCAAATATTCATATGAAACAAAATGATCATGTTTTTCAATGGGTCATTGACATATGAATTTATTAGTATCTAGTTCCAGAGAACGTGAGAAATAATCTACATCTAAATTGATCTACAACAAAGTTGATTTTGATGTTGGCGACAAAAGATTATAAATTAGACTACATGCGGATCTCTTATTCTATGGATCCATTATATCAATTCAAAACAGATGTCACAGCATCATAAAAAATACCTGAATTGTGCGCTCCTTCAAAATTTTTGAAATCTATGATATTTCCTAAATTCAAGATGTAGGACACCATTTCTGATAATAGTTACCCATGCCAAACGCTGCAATTCCAGACCACCATTAGCTGCCATTTTTTAAGTATTGAAGGATATTTTCTGTCCCTTATTGTCAAAAATTTGCAACCAAGCGGTTTATTATTGACTATGAGAGAGGCCCAATTTGCATAATAAAACATTGCGGATTTACACGCTGAGTTTGATCAATGTACTGCGTTGATTTTTAAAATAATTTTTAATGACGTTGTTCGATTGTGTGATGTTCCATTTAAAATTTCCCAGAAACAATTTCATTAATATGATTTCTTTATGGTAGTATTTAGGGTGCAAAAATATATGCAACTCGACCACTTATTGGTGTTATTATTCATTGGTTCGATAAATACTCGTATGTATAACACAAAAATACTGCTTCTATTGCCTGTCATTTTAAAATGAGTTTTAATGATTTCCTGTTAGTATGTTAGTACAATCAGATGAATAGTCATCGTAATTTGATTTATGAGATACTAGTACAGTATAGTACATCACTATTTACATCAAGATATAATAACTATGATGATGATGAGCAAGATGTTCATAATCATACCTAAGAATAATTTATATAATTAAGTAGATCATAATTTACACATTTGTAAATTGTCAAAATTCAGCATTTTAGAATCCGTTGAGATAAGTATGTTTAATTTAATTATAGTTTGCGTAATATAATTTATGCATACATGAAACTATACACAAGTGTCTAAAGACATATACGAGTATATATACAAGTATATGCAAATAAAACAATATACTAAGTTGAGCATAACTCATTATTATACCCTCAATTCCATAGAATCATATTTGTAGTTTTGTTATATGAAATATGTGTAATATAGTAACACATAATAGAAATTCATTGCTCATCGTCACCAAGGGTTACACTTTATCATCATGTTTATATAAATTATAGTACCTCTGTTTGGGTCATGCATAAACATATATGTACAGTAGATTTGTACATGCGATTTTAGTTGTTAATGATGAAATATTATCCAGTAGTTTTCTAAAACAAAATGTAGAATTATTTTTTTTAGTCCTCAGTATACCTGTTTCCTCCTATATTTTCAGGCACAGTTTGAGATCTTAATTCCATCTTTGTGAACGCATCGCATCCTGTTTCT
>JANSTX010054023.1:0-28025 GCA_027564355.1 Penthetria funebris | reverse complement strand
CGTTCGTTATAAAATAATGTTATATTATACTAGCGGGAACATATTTAAAATTTAAAATTTTAACATTTTAAATTTTTAAAATTTTTTTTTTTTTCGTTTGGAATCTGCGTTAATTTAATTTTACTACAATTTATTTCTTTGTAATTTTAAATGCCATATGGCAATATTTGATAGATTTAATCGATAATAAATCATCGTGATGATATCATTGTACACAGCAAACTGTCACCTTTGTTTATAATTCGTTTCAAATAGGAAATTAACATGTGATGATAATATTAAAAGTTATTAATTACTAAAATGAACCTTTAACTACCGAGTAATTTAACAAAATACAACTTATAATATCTACCCTAAGCCATTTGGATAGATATTAATTGAATATTTGTCAAATTTGTATATAATTGAGTAACAAAACGGGTATGTCGACGACAGTATTGTGCATATTTTTTTGATTATCTTGAAATCTATCAAATTAATACTATTTTGCGAAACTACTGAGATATAATTTTGTGGTTACTACAATATATAATCGTTTTAATCAGACAACATAGCATATTGGATAATATTAATATTGTACAAAATTAGACGGTGTATATATAAATATTATTTTGCAAATTTACCATAAAACAACGTCAAATTATTTATGTTTTTACTTATGATTTTAAATGATTACTGTATATTTTTGAATGTTTTTAAATAATATTGCTGCTTCTTTCAAGGCAGAAGGTGACAACGGTATATACATAATCTTATATATATCTGTGAAGGTGCCAAAATGTAAACTGGATATAATTCAGAACTAACAAGACTCAATTCTATTAATGACTGTGATAAAAATATCGTGTTATACATATAACTGATAAGCTGATATATCGACACTTTTCGGTTGGTCCATGCACCAGATTTGAGAACAAAAGTAATTTTTAAATCTTAGGTGGTTAAAATATTTGGCAAAGTAATAGCTAAAGAAATCATGCAAATATATATTTGTGTCATATTATAGTAGAATGTTCAAGCAGAACACAGAACACTATTAGGATAAGTACGACAGGAAGATGTACATAACTATAATCGAAATTTACCAACCAGAAACATATGTTAAAATTATAATTATCCAGTTATACATTTGAATATTTCTGGAGAGTGTTGCATAAATTCCCAGCTTCCATGACTTGATGTTGAGGTGGTTTTTCAACCAGTTGACAAACGCGATATAAACACCAAGATGGGTTGAATAACCTCGATGATAGTCTGACAGGTAGCTGGGGATTTATGCATCATTTTCCAGAAATATTCAAATGTATAACTGGATAATTCTGATTGATCCTATATTTTCCAGTTGGCAAATTATTTGAGTTTGCATTTGATGTTACATGCAAATTTGAAAAAGCAATTTTACATCGTAATATCGCCCTATGCGCTCTCGAGGCGTAAAGGTTTAGATGACGATGCAACATCAATATTTTTGGACAAGTATATTATTATACGTAATATATTATCATCAATTTTAACCACAATTTAAAACGGAAGAGAAAAATAACATTTCTAAATCATTTTTGTTTAAATTCGCTTGTTAAAAGGCTACCCTTAGATCTATCTCCTTTACTTTTTATATATCATACAGTCTTATACAAATTTGGACGCAGCGTATACTCGTAACCATAAACATTAAATAATATTCTTCTAAAAGCATAAAATATGCGCACCACACCACATAAAATAATAATGTCAACATAAAAAACATTGAAGGGGATTCTTCAATTTATTATCTCCCTTGTCGTAATTTTCTTTTAGTGAAAAACAAAAGCAACATTTCAGTAGATACACGTCCTAATGAATAATACTTTTTTTTCTTGTGAAAAATAGAGACTCTCATCTTGTGTAATGCTGCTATGTATTCACTGGTTTTATACCCTCAAGATGAAATTGACCAAATACAGTGTATGATATAAGCTTCTGGTCTAACCTATACTCTCGAAACTTGGAATTATTATTTATTACTACATATTCATTGTTCAGTTGTTAACAATCCTTTAAATATTGTTCATCATCCTGAACATCAGTTAGGTACGTAGGGTGATACGCTAATTGCACTTTGACATTACTTACATTAAATGGCAAAAACTGCATTATATTAGAAGCACTTTTCTATAAAGAGAAAAACATTCATATGGGAGGTACTGGAAGAAGCACTTTCATGAGCGTAAAATATCGACGCGATATTAGACATGCAAAAGGAAACCAAATTTATGATAAATTACAAGCTTACAATTGTTATGGAACCCTTTTAAACATTTGAATCTAATTTTACTCATAAACAAGCGATAGCTCATGTAATGATTAGGGCTGCTATAACTGGTCGTTCTCTGTTCGTTTTCATCGAGCAGAGCGTTATGGTGAACTAGCAAGTGTACCAACCCAAAGGCATTAAACGATGCGTTGATCCCTTACTTCACTCAAACAATTTTCACAAAATCACGTTTCATAGTTAGTTCATTTCTTAGCAACAATAAATCCAACTTGAATCTAATGAACTTCTTTGAATGGTCCATTTTAGGTGTTAACAAAAATATATAAGAGTATGAACACAATGAAGCACTTCGTCAGAAATAAAAACTAATTTAATAGACTAACATTCGAGCAGCGTGGGATGCATTTATCGAAAGACTTGATGCCATCATAAACAGTAAGTTGTTTTTTTTAATGAAAATTAATGAATTTTGAAATTAATTTTATTAATTCAAATATAAGTTGAGAAACCTCAGAATGTAAGTCGATTACTCCATTCATCATCCATCCTATTGTTACTAATAATTAATGTAGTGGTAATATGTAAATGTCAAAATGATCTCTAACCTCAGATACAGTTCAAAATCTATTTTTAAAATGACGACTACCCATATGATTATTCATCATTACCATTTGATTTTACAGGGAAACATGACTCTTGGTGTCGTAAACCAAGTACGTCTTACCCTTCAACTCAGATGTTTAGAGTTGCAAGTTTATGCGTACCTTGGATTTCGTTCCTCGTACAGGTTAAGCAAATTTTTGAAATAATTGGCGCAGTCGGAATATACGTTCGTGTTATTTTATTTGTATTAATATTTCTGACACCTTAAATTAATGTTACTCATCTAAATGTAAATTATTCAATTTGTTTTCAGTACACAAAACATGTGAGTAAATAAATTTAAGAAAAGTAAATAAAAATCATTTTGTTTTCATGCTACATTTACACGAATATTGTTAGTCTTGTTTCCTTATTTATTTGATTGACGAATGCAGTTATAGGTTGCAGCAGACAAAATATTTTAATGCACATCGTACAAACATTTTTATTGAGTACAAAGTGGTGTACATGATCTTTTATGCATATGAGTATGTACATATTAAGAATGGCATGTGTGATTGTTAAATTGGAATTTTAAATGGAATAAAATAACACGTTTCTTCATTAGTACGTCATATTTGTACAATTTGCGAGCCTCTTAATTTGGAAGAAGTTAATTAACCAGTCTTAGATTTAAATCTATAAAACAGAATAATGAATTAATTGCTTTACTAATTTATTTGCATATTAGCAAATGATGACATAATAACAATACTAAATTTTATCAGATGTTGAGATTATTTTATTATGCAAAAATATTGTTTGGAAGGAGTGTTTACTTGATGTAGGTGTCTTTTTCTTTTTTTTATTATAATACAAATTATGAAATCATAATTCAACAATAACTAACAATATTTTTAATTACAATAGAAAATAATTAAATTACTCTTTACAGTTATAATAATTCTACGGCGAGGAGAACACCATGTTTTGATGTTCGAAATCTATTAGGAATACCTATGGCGTCTTTACAGAGACAGACGCTCTAAAACCATCTTTATCTAAAAAGTTCAACTATAAACAGTAATGCTAACAGTGCTGAATTATGTACGATACTGTTGGATAACAAATCCCCAATTAATTGAAAACCAAATGGAACCAAATAATAATTTTTAATAAAATAATGAACTTTCGGGCAGTAGAATGACCACCAATAACAAGTTTTTTACTACTTCATTACTTTTGTTTGTTTTAAGATTAATTTGTTATTTCTCCGTTTCAGTTCCATCAAATTTCGCTCAATACAAAAAATATTCCACTTAAACCTCTTCAATTAGGTAGCTATGCCAGAGTCGAAGGTTCAAACATTTTTCAAATGTTCCAAGTTCCAAATCATGTCCATTTGCCGAACGTAAATTGTATTTCTCGAGCAATATACAACGTATTTCCGCAGTACGAGTTGAAAGCACAAAGCACACATGTTTGCTTGCAACTCGCACTGCTGATATGCATTATATTAATGTTGATCGAAAAGCCTCATTTTGGGTGGAAACACACAAAAACGTATTTAAGAATTTGCACCTCATCGCTCTTTTTAATTTTACCTTTATTTGAATTGATATGTCACAAACAACGTCGCCCGGGACCATCATTTCTGTGATAGTTCCTAACCCAAAACGAATGTACTAATGTACGAGTATGTTATTTTAAATATTATACATAAAATAAGATACTAAAATAATAATTAATAAATAAAAAAAAATAGTTTACACAAACATTATAACCAGTTACACCCTATTTCCATAATGTATAGTTTGAAATTGTATTTGGGGGTAATATTACTTATACTTCATGTATTGAAGTGGAAAACAAAATTTTAAGCGTAAGCTTACAGTTATACGATATATTTTATGTATCAGGGTAGAAAAAATAGGGCAATAGGGTTAGCTTCTTGTCATATAAGTATATATTTTGGCAAAAGTTTTGTCGCACTTTGATATTTGCAGATGGATATCATCTATGAATAAATTATTTTTATTTTCAGAGCAGATGACCAAGAATATATTCAAAAATTACTGTTAGTATAGACTCTTTTTGAATATATTTAACATTTTCGTTTCAATTGACTGCACTTAAGCGTAAGTTATTGACCTTTCTTATATTCATAAGAAGATTGTATACTTATAAAATGCAGGTGATACGTGCAATGTCGGCAGAACCTAAAATTCCATGATGGCAAACAGATGGATGATAATATTTTTTCTGCAGCACATTAGTGGATAATTGCGGTTTTATTAATATTGCACAGTAAGTATGTTACAACAATTAGTTGCCAAATAATGTGATATAAAAATGTACGTAAGACGACTAAATACAATTCAATGGCATGTAAATAATTTATGAGAGACATAAATCTTAACCAGTACCTCACATTGACAAATATATAAGCAAATATGAAATGTACTATTCTTTCGACTTTTGAATTTATCATATATAAGAAAAACTGCAACAAAAATTTATTCATTTATACTTGGAACATAAGTTGTGCTACAATTTTGATGGATTTTGTTTATACATTAATTAATTTACTTAGTTTCTTATGGATTCGTTGTTATGAAGACAGTTCTTGCTCCACCATCGTGTTTTTACCATAAAAAACGACAAACTGATGGATCAATATGAGTTTAAGCGGTTTGTTTCCACCATTCGAAACAAAAACTACCCTTATTATTTTTAATTTTTTTGATAAACCTTGACCAATTGTTGCCTTTATCTTTCAAATTTTTTATTAAAACTATCATTATTTTTTACTCGTATTTATTACAGTATTTAACATTCAGTCACTGATAAACACAAATCCATAACACCAGAATATACAAATATATGATTTGCATATTTATCTATACTTTAGTTGTGTAACAAAGTCGTGTCTTATGTAAGTGTGAAATAATTTATTCTACAGTGAAATTTTGAAAAAAATAAAAAAAATAATCAATGAATAAATTATAAATTCAAATAACGTGTACCGTGTACGTATATACCACAATCATATTAACAAACAAAAAAAAAAGTATTATTTTATAATACAGGCAAAGTGTAGGTTGTGATCATTAAAAATGTTTATTATGCTACAGAAAACCTTTTTTTGTTTTTTATGAATTCAAAATCATATTTAGACGTCTTGATTATGTTACCACGTGAATAGCCGTTTTCTAAAGAATGAAATCAATAATCTTATTAACCATTTGTTATAATAAAGAAATACTTTATTATTAAGTTATTATAGGACGACTATTCTCATCTCGACCACTACATGGCATTGGTAGACAGAGCGGTGCTATTAAATTGTCGTTTCTAATATACAAGTCAAACCAAATGTCAAACAAATGGAATGTGATATTTCAAAAAAGTTTAAGTGAAATTCGTTTTTCGGTACGGTTCCGAGTTCTGTTGGAATGTCCAGCGATTGACAAGTAATTATTTCTGTGTCACATTGATTAACGAATCATTTAACACCTTCTGTAGGTATAATGTGCGGTTCATTTTAACGTTCTGAATCTGATGTGAAAGAGAAGTGAATTTGACGTTACGCCAGCGCACTATATGCTTATGCAAAATAACTTGGTTGTCAAAATTGTCTATTAATCGGTCCTTCAACCTGACACGACTAATTTTGTTTGTTTGTTGAATATTAAAAAAAAAAAAAAATTAATTGATTAGAAAATAATAAATTTTAGAGACTGTCGAAGATTTTCAGTGGTTATGCTCGTTGCAGTCGAACTATCTTTTTTGTGCGGGTGTTAAATCCTGTAATACTTCAGACACGTTCTCAGATTTTTGGTCAATTTTATTGTTAACTGCCGTGGATATTTCCGATAATTTTTTCATTGATACAAACATCTATCGCGTTTCGCTATGCTACCACCAACATTATAATTTTATACAAACATAAATGCTCAAAAAACAATAGCTGGTTAAGATTTTCCAAGTAAATTATGGATAATTTTTATTATACATAAACAAGCATTAGACTAAGATATGTCACAGTCACAGTGATATTTTATTGTGTATTTTCAACTTTTCGCAAAAGGGTAAACGCAATCCCTCCTTCAATTTAATTCTACATGTTAAATGAATGTTTAGTTATTAAAATCGATACGTTATATTATATTAGTAGATATAATTTGAAAAAAAGAGGCAAAAAAGGGTTTTATTTTGAAATGATTCATCCACAAATGAATGAAGTCACTGCATATATAATGTAAGTGACGCACATTCATATTTTCATATATGATATGCAAATATTTTAGCAAAATAAAAATTATCATATAAAAATGTAATGCTTTATTGAAATCAAACATTACCATCTGTACGAGTAAATATTTACTAATTGCCGAAGGAAGGCACACACTATCAAAGCCCGATTTGAAGATTGAAGGAAGTTTGTGGTAATTTTTTTTCCATTATAACAACCGATTCTTGTACTTAAAATACTCATAATTTAATTTATTATTATTTTCTTGTTTATATTTTTCTTTGTTATTGTAAATAAATTACTAAAAAGTAAGTATGTCAACAGACAAAATGTGACTCATGATAATATGAATAAACTTCAATAAAAATATGCATTTTTTCAATAAAATGTATTGTTCATGAACATCTAAGTGTTACTCGTTTCGTCTTTGTTTTTTTTTTTTGTTTCAATTAAATACATAACTTATTGTTACTGTACGTACACTATGAAAGGTCACTCAGTTAATTAACATAATATTATCAAAACAAAATATTTAAGCATAAATCTTTTATGTAAACTGTCTAATTCTATACGCGATTAAAAACAGTCAATATTTTACCGATTCAGAACCATATACCACATAACTGTTATACAATATTAGTTACAGTTATTACAAAACTCAATATTAAGTTATTGAAATTGACTGTTTGTGTCAAAAAATAATTGAATTCCTGATCAAATAGTCGCAATACCACCTTCCGGTGATGGCTGTCGATAACGTATTTTGATACTAATGTCAATTCATAAACGGTTAAAATTACATGGGTCATGGCTACAATTTGGGCATTCAATAAAGAATTAGTGAATCAGTGACTATATTCTCTGGAGAAACAATTTAGTTTTCTGGACAAAAAAACATATGAATCCGTTCATGGCTAAATGACTCTACAAAAGTGGTAGTTTTGTCAATTGGAAACCGATATGCTGCAAATAAGAGATCAGATTTTGTCACATGTTTGGGTGATGCTAATGTTAAGATTGGCTATGGAACTGGGTGATATGAAAAATAATAAAGATCTTTTTGTTGAAATGTGCAGCAGTCATAACATTGTGATTAATGGTACTATGTTTGCACATAAAAAATTCACAAATACACAAAGAAATTTGTATTTCAACGGACGGACGGACGTACCAGAGAAATTACATAAATAACATATAACTAGGAGTAAATGATAGAGAAATAGTTAAAGAGGTGCGAAACGCTGATATTTACATGAACTACTGAATGCATAAATGTTGTTAAGCTTCGTGATGAGAAAGTGTGGCAGTTCACAAACGATTTGTTAGATCATTTAGTACATAAAAGTGAATGGCAGCACTATAATAGCTTCGTTTTCGCATTACTACACAATATGATCAACCTGAGCAAAAAGTAGATAAAAGTGCACGGTGAGATAAGCGTATTTAATTTTTTTAAATATCATTCAAATCTTTACCCGACCAATTACATGTTTGTTTTACCGAAAATTAGAAACTAATGTGTTTTTTTTTTTATGTTAATGTAATTTTATGTTTTATGATTCTTGATTGAAAATTCATCTTCTGGTTTTTTTAATAGTAAAAAATTTATTAGAAATGAATTTTTACTTTAAGTTAATGTATACAAATAAAGTATGTGTATAAATTTTATATGTCGAGTATAATGAAAAATATGACCTCCCACAATCTCTTCAATAATATTTAATTCATTGACATTGATCATAAAATTCTATTTATATAAATTATCTCTGCACGAAGTACAAACTTTTATTTTCAAGTACTGAAATAATTAACTTTTAATATTCTTATTGATTGCCTTTGAGTGTTTCTTATATTTTGTCTTATTTGGATTTATTAGACGATAACTGCATAATGCTTGCTATTAAGTGTGTTATATTGTATCTTGATCTAACTCAAGCAATATAATATAAAAAAGTATTTTGAATTGCAGAGTTGGGGACTGAAATATGCAAATAAAGTTATATATATATAAATTTCAATAATTTTACAAAGTGGTTGTATGCCATCAGTTGTTGACTCTGCCTTCAATCAATTCGAACTGGTTTTTTTTTTTAAAAAAATATTAATTACATCAATGAGTCTAGTTGTAAAATACAAGTTTAAATGCATTGTTTGTTATTAGATAGGAACATCTAATAACATGATGTTTCTTGCAAAAATAATTATGTATACTTCGTTAGACAAAATATTAAAATAACATTGGGTTGCTGATTATCATTGCCAAAATCATATAGCCACGATGACAAACATTACAATTTTTATCTGCTTTGCCAACAGTTTTCTAGATCAATCACAACGAGTCAGAATTTGATAAAAGTTCCTGCAAAACCTATTATAGACATTTCCAAAATTGTATTTTCATAAATTCATCGGACTCTATAAACATATAATATTCATGATCGGTTGACTGTCTGTTAATGTTCTTATAGATATTATGTAATTGTTTATTCTATCTAAGTACACATTTTTTTTAAACATAATATAAATATCTGTAAACAACAATTCTTAAGACATTATTTTAAGTTTATTGTCATATTTTGTTCTTGAACCTGCAGCCTGTTAAGGAGCCGATGTTCCAAGTACCTTCACTTTTGATACTTCTCATCCGGAAATTCATTTAGAGAAAGTAGTTAATTCGTATATGTTGCATATTTTTATATGACATATTTCACTTATTGGATATCGAATTGGCAACGATAATTTCTATTGTAATTGCAATGGTTTTCAATGGTTATAGTTTCAAGTTAAAAAATATGGTAGCTAGTCATATTTTCCCATATACCTTTCAATTAAGGGCGAGATGAATTTGAAAATCTAATAGTTATGAAATGTTTGGTTAAGGATAACCATTTATCCACCCATCGCAATAATAAAGATCATACAAGTATAAGTCCTGTTAATTATCATAGGGTCAATTGGGCTATTCTTAATTGATTTTTATGTATGCCAAAAGAGTTTAGTGAAAGGATGACACAAAGTAATTATATTTAGTGCATAATTTGCGTGTATCCTACGCGTTTCCTTGTGAAATAAAGGGCAAGATGATGATAACACATGTAAATGAGAATCAATTTGTCAATTTGAGTAGCTGAAAGAAATATCATATTGAAATTAGAAATATGCCGGTTAATATAAAAAAAAAAACGTGGAAGCATTCATGCAATAAAAAGTAAATATACAAATAATAAAAATTATCATTTATATCGTCCAATTTATATAATACAGAATATTAGAGTAATCGAAAAAGAATCATTTTACAGACACAATAATTCAATTTATTTTCTATTAATTTTATAAATTCTTTAAGACAAAATATCAAGATTATACAAAATTGGGCGTTGTTTAGGTATTCAAATTTTATCTTACAAGAATGGTATCCGAATAATTCTTCATACGTTGCTGAATATGATGGTTGATGGTGGAGGTGGTTATACCGAAAATCTTATTATTTTGTCTCATGATGCTATGAAAGTACTAAATGCTGCAAAAAAATTAAAATCCAAAGTATAAAAAAAAAAAACCATACTATGCCAAGAAGATGATGTGCAATGTCAATGATTTTAATTATTCACCAATTCTTTTTAACCATTTACTGTTTATTATGAACAAATTATATTTTATAATTTTACTGAAATATTATTCACTTACCTCAGCGAATTTTTCTTTAATGTCAGCACGTTCTTCAATTGTTAACTTTTTCATTGAATTCACTATATTATTTGCGGCCATTATTTCTTTTCTTTTTTTTCTGTTCAAGTTTTATTTATTTGGTAATTTTTTCTTATAATCCAAACACGACAAACACACAATTTTTTTTTTTTTTTTTATTATGACTTTTTTTCTATAAAAAAAAAAATCTGCTTATCACTTATATTATAATATATATTTATGTATATATATATATTTTATTTAATTTTAATAAAATAAAAACACAATTTATGCTAAGTTTAAAAAATATAAACAAAAATAAAAAACAATAAAAATTTTTTATTTGTATAATCTTAAGAAAAAAAAAAACCGATACCAAAGACCGTCAAACAAATACTGTTATTTAATAAAAAAAAAAAAAGAGATGTTTTGTTGCAACAATAAAATGTATGGTGCTTTCCAAAATTACTCCAAAATCTCTTAACTAACAATAGCGCCAAACATAGCGTCATATTGAATGAATTAAACAAAATTTAAATTAAACGCATTCTTATTTAAATACATAATTTATGACAGTGGGAAAAGAAGATGAGAATACGTTTTTTTTTTTTTTTTTTTTTTGTTTCAGATGCTACAAGAGCAGTCGCCAATCGTCATTTCTTATCAAGTGTTTATTAGCATTTGTTTTGTTAAAGTTAAATAATATTACTTATTTAAAACAGAAATCAAAGATATTTCATTGTAAAACCTAAAGAATTTAAGTTAATATAATTTATGAGAGTTATATTGGTGATGTAATGAAATCAGAATTGTGAATAGAATAGAAGTCTTATTTCTATATATTTTATGCCTAGAAAATAGAAAGTTTATATTTTATAATACAAAATATTTTACGCGGACTTATAGTGGTGTATAGTGGCAATTTTTTAAAGTGTAAATAAGGATAATAATAAAATATGGAAAACAATCTTTTTTAACTTTATGTTTTGCAATTTTAAATGTAATAAATAGTAGCAAACAAAGGAAGCAAAAAAAAATAAAAATGAACAACGGTTTTAGTTCTGCTGAGGAAGATTCAAGGGGAGGACCAACTGATCAATTGTGTTGTCTTATTGATGGTGATGTTGATGGTGGTCACCGATGTAAAAATGCGGCTGGAAATGCTTCATACAGTAAACGTATACAAAAAACTGTTGTACAGAGGAGGCTTAAATTGAATATTGATCCACAGGTACAGGTTGTTTTTTTTTTTTTTATTAATCTATCCCTTATTTATACACACAACAATGTAACGATGACCAATATTTGTTACGTGTGTGATCAAAAATATTTTATTGATTACAATGTTATCGATCAATTGCTGTGCAGTACATTCCCTATTCAAAAATCATTATTATTTTTGGTTATGTTCGTCTTAACATAATTTGTAAATCACGTTAACACTTAATTGATTACAATATCAATAAATACATCTTATTATGCTTAAATAGCAAGTGTTTAAATTATATTAAATATACGTACCTACCCCATACACTATTTTTTATACAATAATTGATTGTGGTGTTGTTATATTACGTTTTCAGTAAAAAAAAAAAAAAAAAAATATCTTTGATAATTGCATTTTATTAGAATTTTCAAGAAATTAATAGATTATTATATATTGGTTGAGAGGAAGGAATTAAATATCGAATTTATTAACTGTTTCACTTTTACTAAATAAACATCATCTCCATCATCGTAGGGTAGTATAAATATTAACATTACATTGGCATTAAAACTATCCTCATCTACATATAGATGCATATGCCATTAACGAACAAACATTACTTACAATTTTTAGTAATCATTTTCACTTCGGTCTACATGTTAGAATATAGGACAGCAGCCTGTTTAATGGCATGGTTATTTGCCTCAAGCTATTTTCAGTCGACCGGTCACTGGTATCTTATTATATGCGCTTGAATCGAGTCCGCATTGTAAGAACTACCGGTCAATGTAATTCCATTTTCTTCGTCTGATAAAATGAATCGTATTGATTGTCTTGTTATAAATCATCATTCTGGTAAATGTTTAATATGAATTTAAAGCAATTATTGACAAATTAATGACGAATGGAGTGGACGACTATAATCGAGATTACTCAACCAATCGTTAACTGCACGCGGTGTCACCGGTAACTCGATCACGTTATATGTCAGTAATGGCGTGTGAACGAAAATGGTGCTAATGTCGTATTTGTCAACAACTCAACAACAAACTAGGTAGCTGGATTTTTATGCACCACTATAACTGGATAACTATGATTGATATTTTCCAGTTGGCAAATTTAATATCATAATACCGCCCTTTGCGCTCTCGAGGCGTAAAGGTTTAGATGTATTGGTTCCGATTTGAGACCAGAATATAGTATATATATATATATATATATATATATATATAAAAAGAAAAACATCATAAAGTTTTTCTACAATACAATATTCTGCGACGCCAATTCTCCCTATGCACCCTTAATCGAAAGATTTTAATTGATGCACATATCTACGAATTCACCATTCACACCCTTACATTTTACCTGAATTACATGTTGTTGATGGTATATTATAACACTGTTTCTCCACTTAATCAGGAATTCAACTAATATAAATGGTTGATAATGAGACAATAGTTTCAGTTTAGTATTTTATAACATTAATAATAATAAATTATCATATCTATTTAATTTGAATTTCTTTTTCTTTTTTTTTTGTAGGCTCAACATATTTATATATGTGATAATCATAAATCAGCAATACAATGTGCACGTACAAAACGTCGACGTAAAGAATCAGAAGATGATAGTAATGAAACGGATACTGATTTACCTGAAGTTGATTTATATCAATTACAAGTAAATACATTAAGACGCTATAAGAAACATTATAAAGTATCAACACGTCCTGGAATTAATAAAGCACAATTAGCAGATGTAAGTATTTTTATGTTTTTATTGTTTTTGTATTGCTCTAGTGAGTGGTGCTTCAGAACTTTTATTAATTTAATTTTTTTTATTATTTTTCTAATTTTTAGACAATTATGAAACATTTTAAAACAATACCGACAAAAGAAAAAGAAATTTTAACATATTTTATTTATATGGTAAAATCAAATACAAATAAATTGGATAATAAAAATGGTGTTGGTGGTGGTGGAAATGATGGTACTTAATGTAATTATAACTTTTTTTTTTTGTTTTTAAAAAAAATTGCAATACACAAAAACTACTATAGCGTTGATAACAACAAAATCAGAAAATATTTATTATTTTTTTATATTTATGTATTTACATGAATAAAAAAAAAATTATTTAAATAATATTTTAAGTGACGAAAAGTTCATTGTATTGTGTGATGGTTAAATGTTAAAGAGCCTTTTAATTAAATAGTAAACAGAGATTATAATCAGCTCTGAACCAAGTATAGTAAAATGAATTTTTTCAATTATTTAATTATAAAATATTGTGTCAAAATCTTCCGTATATTCAATAAAATTTTATTTTATTTAAGAAATTTTAAGTTTTATTTTTAATTATCATTAATAAATACATTATTTATAAGTAAGACGGTTAGACGGTAACACGGTTAATTAATTATTGAAAGGACGAAAACGAAGTGCTGTTTTGTGTTGGTTATATGAAACAATTGTCATTTAAAATTTAATAGCTGTTGAATTAAATTGAAATTATTATATGAGTGATGAAAAATAAAACAAATGGAAGAAAAAGAATAGATTTTTCTTTGCCAAATACACATTTAAAATATAAAACATTTACCCGCTTTTTAAAATGAAATACGGCAAATCAAACGTACTCCATTCGCAATAAATGCGCATTGAACACGCTTGATTAGACAATCAAGCAAATAGAACACTTGCGGTAATTCAAGAATAATGTTCAACGATATGCCGTCATGGTAATGGTTGCGAACAAAGTGAAATCCGAGATTGTGAACAATATGCAAAAAAAAAAAACAAAATTCTTCATTCGTTACACATACCTCGCACTTATTATAGAACACACACTTATTATAGAATAGTCACTGTATTGCAATAACCCACATATCACCTCTTTCGGATAAACATTATGAAAACGAATGCTGTGCTAAAATGATTCCACTACTATCTAATTTGTCGTCAGTAAATGATAATTGGGTAATGACAAAAAAAAAAAAAAAAGATTAATAACTTTGAACCTAACACATAGAAAAATGTTTTTTCCGTACGAGTTCCCATTACGAAACTGCATTAATTAACAGGATGCATGGCTACAAGCGCAGATTAGATCTGTAAGAAATCGTAAGAGTTGCAGTGAAAAGGGCTACTGTTCGAAACTCAAGCCATTACTATTTTTTAATTAATAATCTATATTCTTTATTTGTTGTTTGTTATAATATGTATAATATGTCTATTAAATTTTATAGCATAACAGTATCATCCTCTTCACTGTCACTAGATATTTCTAAAATTTATAAAAATAAAAACAGTTTAAAATATAGACATTAAATACTCATAAATATCTGGTTTTTATGTAATAAATAAATCAAATCAATCAAACTCTATTGTTCAATACGTTTAATTGGCAATATACTTAATCTTTTATTTCGATTAGGTATTTAAGTCGAGTTGTCTACAAGTATGTCAGTAATAGTTTGAAATGTGCCAAAAATTAGTTTGATGGCTAGAAATGTATTCAATTCTACAAACAACCATTTATGGTATGTTTTTACCTTTTAACCATAATCATACACGATGAGCTTTTTTGCTTCAACAGAGTACTATCATAATGCATTTTTCGAATTGACAATGTTGCAGAAATTTTCAGCCAATTTTATTATGTATAAATAGACAAAAATTAAACTTCGCATTACCAAACATCATCTAACAATAATGAAATATATAAATGATAAAAAATAAAGTATTTACCTTCTTTAATTTGTTTTTTTGTGTTTTTTTCTTTGCGCTGTTTCTTTAATGCCATCATTTTTTTCCTTGTTTCGTCTATTATAACCGCTGGTTTCATATCATAATTAAAATCATCTATTGATTCATCTAATTCAGGTATCCATTTTGATTCTCCTACATTATTTTCAGATTCTTCAATTGGTAATAAAACGGCAGAATGTTCATTTAATGGAACTACTGAAAGAGAAAAGATTAAAATATTATTTTATTTTTATGTTACATTCTTAAATTTAACAAAAATAATTAAAACAAATTTTTCTCACTTTTATGCTTATCTTGTTTAAATTTTAATAATTCCTCATCAGATTCATCATCTGTATCATTTAAACATTTATCAAATTTAAACTTTTTTAATTTAATTGAAATACGATCTTGTGTTAATGACGTTATTTTATTAAGACGTATACATTCTGTAAAACCAACAGGATGTCCACTTGAACTAATATATAATTAATTAATAAAAAAATCACACCAAAAATAATAATAGAAAGATATACAAATTAACTAACTCACCGTAATGCATCATCATTTTTTATAGCTTCTTTAACCATTTCAACAATAGCTAATGCCTTATGTGCTCCATGATTGGCACATTTTAATAAAACTTGTGGACTTGTTAATGTTATGCCACCTAAATTCAGTCCACAAAGTTCACGATATGAATTTAAACCTAAAACGAGACTAGCTTCTGAAACACGTTCTTCGATTGTAGTTGGATCAACAATAGCAATTTCCCTAGTCAAAAAAAAAAAAAAAAAACAAAAATTATACAATTATAAAAATAATAAAAACTACTTTTAAAATACCCTTTATTAAATATTGCATACGAAACACAAACAGGATAATGATGTAATACAATTGGTATTGGATCTTTTTCTGCATGTGTATGAATAATAACTTCTTCGCCAGCCGTAGTAACATCAGGTCTTTTAAAATGTGCGAGAGCAGTTAATGCGGCTATTGAAGCACAATCTAAAATATAATAAATTATCATGAATAATTTAATATAACACAATATTTTCTTTCACAATTTACCAATAATATTGCCTTCATGATTTAAAACATTTAAATCAACACGTAAATTCCATACTTTCTCTTCGGCAACAATACACAACGATTCTAAATCAACACAACGTGAATCTTTAAAAGCACGTTCTAATATTCTATTTATCTGTACACTTTGTTCCGATGCACGTCCAATTTCAAAATGTGGTGCAGCCATAGAATTCAATTCAACATTTAAAAATAACATTCCTTCATTTGGACGCACTGCTTTTGGTTGTGCAATTTCACATGTTACTTGAGCTAAAACACGTGTTTCACCTAAGGATACATGAACACTACCCCATTGTGAACCAAAATTTATTCTAATAGAACGAAATTCATCAATTGAACGACCATCTAAACGCTATGCACAAAACAAAAAAAAGGATAATATAAAATATTATAAAAAAGATTAATGAGGTTTAAAAAGTAGAGTTAAAAAGTCAACAGCAGCTTCAACATATTCAGTAAAATCATTTGTTAATTGTTCCATAGAATATTTTCAAAAAAATATGTTAAATATAAAAAGGGTCGAGTACATTTGCCAGTTTATGAAACTAAGATTCATCAAGCATTACAACAGCTAGACAGGGCAATAATTTAAGATTATTAAATATCAACATTTCACGTACACATGACATTTTATAGTTATTTTATATTCTAACATGATAATTGTTAAATAAACAAATATAATATTATCCATAAAATTTATTTACTTTTTTATTTGCTATACATTCTGCAACAAATGTTTTTTCACAATTTGTTAATAATAATTCTTTCATAATTTAATTAATTTTATTTTTATATTTATAAACAAAACAAGACAGACTGAAGTTATGTCCATGAAATTTAAAAAGAAACAGTTCGTAATGACACTATTTTTTTTGGCAATTTATCAACCAAAACATAAGTTTACAATTCGTAATGTTTACAATTATATATTTTTATTTCAATATATTCTTTTATGTAATTTTGCATCCAAAGAAATTGCATGAGCTTGGTTATTATGGATTATGATCATTATCTAAAACATGGATAACATTGGATATTTGGACACGAAAATGTGAACGTTTACCAACAACTGGAAAATTATTTGTTACTTTGGTTTATTAATTGATCAATCGATGGCATTGAATAGATGATAAGATGATAAGGCTGAAATTAATACAGAGGTGATAAATGCTTGTGGAAACTGTGCGGCATGAAACTAAAGATGAGATGCGTTAGAGTTCTTAAAAAGTATTATTAGATTAGATTAGATGGAGATCAATGTGCACGACGTGTTGCTCAAAAATTTTTACAAATTGTTGTTCCCGATTATTACGAATTTAAAAGTATTTTAGTTGCATATCTTATTTTACTACAATAGAAATAGCACAAAGCTATGTGCATCAACAATAAATGAAAGTCAGCGTTTTGTTTAATTGGTGATTAATGTACAGTGTTGGACACTCAATTACATATTCAAAAGCCTGTTAGTTGCACACTTAATCTATATAGAAGATGACAATTTTAAGTTTAGTTCATTATTTCAATTAACTTCATCTCTATTCTAATTTCTAATTAGTATATGTTATGTTTGTTAATTTGATATACGCAGATTACTGAATCAATGGATTGTTTAAATAGATTTGTTAGAATTTTGTTATTATTAAATATTTTTATTTTAGATATATCAAAACTTCTAAAAATTACACCACGTTCATGTTCATAAATTCACTTATATTATAATTATTGTTATTTTTAAAATGTTAAATTTGTTATACTCGATTTTAGGTTAATTATTTACATAAAATTTATGTATTTTACGAATTAGTTATTTGTGGTAGAGTTTAGTCAAGGTATTAAATGTTTTTTTTTTAAAATTAGGGATCAGATATTTCAAGTTGCAAATTAACGTTATCCGTAATGAAAACACTTTATGGAGAAGTTAGAAAGAAATGGCTTAAATAGCATCACTTTCTCATTGATATAATCGTTGAAAAATTATATACTATGTACAAAGAATAATCACCATTATTTAAAACGGCTGGCTCATTATTTATATTCACTTAACACAAATATTAAAATTTTACCAGTACAATCCTATGTAATTCAAGAATACATTTATAGTCATTACTTCTTAACATCTACACAAAGCGTTTTCATTTCACAGAATGTAAATTTGCAACTTAAAATATATGATTTCATATAATTTGAGAAGTTACAAATTAATAGTTTTCCGGATAATAAATGGGAAAAATATGCTTTTCTTAGCACACACATCTACCAGGATTTGCCACCCACTTCTACCGTATTTAATAACGATCAAAATTAAAAGAAAACAATAACAAAAATAAAAAATAAATTTTAAATAACAGTACACCATCCAAATCAATCACTGTTTGTTTACATTTGGCAAATGTCAAAAAGAAAACGCGGAGAAATGAATGCGCAGGTGTATTTCATAAATAAAGTGGCGGCGAATAGAGTTCGTTTCATTATTCATAAATTGGCCACTTTTATTATTTCAAACATAACCGCGAAATGAACCTAACATTTAAATATTTGTATGGTGATTTTTTTCTAATTTAATGATCTTCTATAAGATCAAATATATACAATACTGTGTGGTTAATGTCCTTAAATATTTTTATAATATTATGATTACAATTGCATACAAAAAATTCAAATATTAAAATGTTAAATATTTTCCCGGTTACTTTTAAATAATAAAAGTGGCCAATTTATAAATAATGAAACGAACTCTATTCGCCGTTAAATATACAAATTTCTAATCAATGTCATTTATGTATACGCATTCATTTCATTATTTTGTTTGTTGACAATTGTCAAACGTATATTAAACATTGAATGTTATTAGAAGTCCAAACAAAAAGTGTTTCTTTTATGTGATTTTGCAGTCAAAGAAATTATATGAGTTTGTGTTATGGTTATTATCTCAAGCATGGACAACAACTGATATTTGGATACCAAAATGTGCATATTTACGAGTTGTTGTTCCAGATTATTACGAATTTAAAAGTATTTTAGTTACATATCTTATTTTACTACAATAGAAATAGAATTTATATAGATTTGTGCATCACCATTTTATGAATTGTTCTTGACACATATATTATTTACACTGTATACATTGTTGCATCAATCTTTTTCAATACAAAAATATGGATTAATTTCTTAACAATTATTTAAAATTTATTTCTGATTACGTTGCTGCCTGCTACTGATTCACTTTTTTTATAAGTGACCTATACTTAAACGTGGTGGTAAATGGAGTAGCCGACTATCATCATAGTTACGCAACGCATCTTTGCCATCTTTACGTGGTATCACCGGTTACACGATCACTATTTTATGTCCATGGACGCCATTATATATAAAATATACATAAGGCATCTTGGACGCCATTATATATAAAATATACATAAGGCATCTTGGATGCAATTATATATAAAATATACATAAGGCATCTTGTAAATGGAGGACTCACACACATATATTTCGGTATATCGAATACCCATAGCTTTGTTGACAAAATACAAAAGCTAATAGATGATAATAGTCACCGGTCACATAAATTCCCTTCAGTATAAGTGTAATGTTGTTGCACTTAATCAATTCTATAGATATTGTCATCACGATTTATTTAGCTGAGATCGCTAGTATAGTGATTCCAAGGAATCAGTACAGGAACGTTAAAGTTAGTGCGCACCAACTTCGTCGGTTGAAGCAATAGTTCTAATTATCCACGCACGTTAAAATTTCTGTTAAGATCACACTGGTCAAGGACTATGGCATTCACTCTTCTCCACCTATACATTATAGGCTATAGTTCCCTAAAAGTTACTGATATACACAAATACACTAGTATTTATAAATTATATAGCATGCATCAAAAGTCTTATACAAATTTAATATCTTAGTCGACCTTAAAGCATAAAATTCTATATACTCGTATATATATGTAGATAGTTGAGTAATTTTTGTAATTTTCATCTAATTATAACAAAACATTATAATCTAAAATAATTTTGGCTAGTTTTATTGCGTACCTTTAAAATCAATTTGTTTATATAGTAGACATTTTTTGTCCTTAAATCTTATTGTAAGAAAGAAAAAACGAATTTTCAATATTCTTGCCAAAATAAAACAATAGACAGACATTAAACCTATAACGATTTAGATCAAAAGTAAATTTAAGTTAAAACACATATTATAATACATACATAGTTATGGTCATATATTGTGTAAACAACCTGTGACTGATAACCCATGTTGACCTTCCCGCGGTGGTGTCAGCAGTATCTCGATATATGTCAAAAATGACTTGCAACACAGGACACCAACAACATTCTTAATCATATTATGTCCTCAAATCTATTGTTGTTGATGGTAACCTTGTTTGTCGACTTAGTGAATAAAAATCTCAACAAACTAAGTAGATATGAATTTGCACACAATTTTATCGAATTATCCAAATGCGTAACCGATTAACTATATATTTGAAACTAGTGACGTTTTTCGGTAATGTCGCACTATACACCAGTGAGGTGTAAAGGTTAAGTTAACAAATTGTTCTGCTGAGATCGCTAGTATTATGCCCAAATGTTCGGATATTCCTTCTAAATGCGAGACATGTGTTAGTCGTCGAATAATTATCACTATATCATTGATCACTCATGTATCAGCTATCTACTAATTAGTAGAATAGCATGACACGGTAGACCTTAGTTTGAAATTTATTTAAAAATAAATTTATCACTTTGTGATTTAACTTTGGTTGACAAATTCCATTCCCAATGAATGTGCTGCGGTTAAAATAATATCATTTGTATGTCATATAGAATTGTCGGTTAATATACTATCTTCCGACATAACAGATGATAATTATATAAGTGCACATTCTGAGTACCGTTATTCAAACTCAAACACTTAACACAATTTGGTTCTCATTCGGAAATAATTCAGAATATGTATTCTTTGAAACTACGACTAGAATTCGTTTTGCTGAAGATGTGTTCGACGTCACAAGATTGCCAATGCTTAATTACTAACTGTTCAATAGAAATTTGGTTTGTAATTTGATACCTTTCAGTCGTAATTCTGATATAGATTGACTACTTAAACAGACCGTTTATTTATCTGGTCCCGTATTATATAAATATACCAGACATAGGCATACAATAGTCGTAATCATATACTATGTGATATTTATAATTTTTGAATTTTAAGAAATACCATTCAAATTTCTGAACATTAATGCGTGACTCGCAGTACAGCATCTTGCATTGAATGGTAAACAAATGGTAACTAAACTGATTACAGTCGAATTCGACCTACTATATACTCCCATGCACAATAAAGGTCGAAGATGATAAATAAATAAGAAAACAACATTATGACATGGTATAGATTTTTTTTGTTTATTACAAAACTTATAAATATATGCAAGAATAGAGAAAACAATTTATTTTTGGAAACTTAAGCAGTATTTACGACTGCTAATATCATATAGGTGAATGTATACATAAATATAAGAATATGTACTCTATATTGAATTGGAAGACATAATGAGGTATACTGTACTTATACTATTTCGTATATGCAATATATTTACAATTTATGTATAATTATCAAAATATTAATTGAATTGATATTAATAATAAGTTCTAATAGTATGTATTTCACAACTGACTGATCTGACATAATAAAATACCCAGAAATTCATATTCCAATATCACACAATAACATTTTGAGCATTTCAATACAATCTATTTTTAACGTTATCTAAATTTTTAATGTTTTCAGTTCTTCAACGACTTAAAATAGATTTGCGGTTTAAACTAGTCTTCTATATTATATATTTTAAAGAAAAAGTATATCGTATATATAAAATCAATAGGCACATCAACTAGAATATATTACATATATGTTTAGGCCAAGGAGCTATATAGTTACAATGGAGTATTTGAAGCGGTTCATGTAACGAAAAATATTATAATGTCGATCACAGTCAATGCCAAAGTTAAATTATAAAATGTTACTCAATAGAAAAGTCATGGCAGACATCAACTTACAGCTATCGAAAATATGTTAATGACCTGGCTAATCAATTAGGAGGCAATGTCTACGGTTTTAGGCAATCAACTTCAACTCCGTCCTGTACTTGACATTCCATATGTATATAGTATGCTTTAAATTAGTATACCAAAAAAGGAAACATTATAATGGTATTTTAATTGCAGTACCATCAACATACTATTCGTTTGGGTAAATTAGACTAGAGTGCTACAGTACAATAAAAAAAGCTGATATTATCACAAAAATAAAATTTCGTAACTATTATGTATCAGTACGAAATGCAGGATGTAAAATCACGTGAATCTATAGATCATTTAATTACTACGTCAAGGTCTAACCAAAATTTCCACCTAATACATAACATTTGAACAGACTTTACAGGTGTTATTATGATGTTATTAATTGTCATAAGAAACGAATTTTGTTGTGCTCAACTCGTAGTTCAAGAATTATATCAAAATTTAAACCGACAAGGTCTTCTTTCCCCATATATAATTAATAGAAGACACCTGTATGATCGAGGGCTTTGAATAATTGGCGTAACCAATATTTATTAAGTTTTAAAATTTTAAATGAAGAATTATACATTCGATCGCGTATATTTCAGAGAAAAATCAAATATTTATACACAATTTACATTCGGCACATTAAATGTTATATGCCATACTCGTTTATATTATTTATATGTTTTATAATTGCATAGAATCACACTTTTGGATACTTGACAAACTGTTTTTCGTGTAGATATCAATTTTTTAATCGAAATATTTAGAATTTCATGTATAAACAAATGGTTTAAATGAAATAATTTTTTATATTATTATTTATAACAATAATAGTTAATAGTCAAAGTAATATGTTGTTACTATTTTTTAATAGAGTTAGTAAGCCTAGTAAATATTTTTTTATTAGCTGGTCAGAAAAGCGTCCGAATCAGGTTACCCAAGCTTTATATCCGCCTATCCGCCAATTACTGCTTTTGGTAACTTAATCTCGAAATATATATATATATATATATATATATATGTATAAATGGCATATTCTCGAGACAAAAAAGTTAGGGAATCCACAACCTCCATTTTTATCCATTCTGTACGGTTGACATAACTGTTCACCGTGTCAAGGCCTGCAAATCAACAAAAATTCTCTTTTGGTCAGAAACATTTAGGTCTGTGGCATCAATTATATAATGTCAATAATATTGACCTTCAAAAGTTAACAGTATCAATAAACAAATAGTTTTCAAAATACCTAATTTTTTTCTCTATAATTGCTTGACTCTATTCAGAATACCAAATATTTGTATAAGCAGCTTGACATCTATTTCAGCATCACCATCTATTGTTAACAAAAAAAACTTCGTCAAAACACAAGAACATCTCAAATATTGGCAGTCTCATCTATTCTCAATAAAAGAAAATCCCCTCTGAAATGTTCAAAGTACTCTCCTTCATCTATTTGATTAGCATTGACAATAAGAAAACATTCCATCGACTTAACAATCTTCATTAGTTTTGTCTTTTGAAATATTAATAATTGATACTAACTTTGTGACATATATTTTACAATTCCTTCAAGAGTCACCTTCATGTGTGTCGTCGTCTCATTTGGCGACAGTCAAAATGATTTAACAACAAAACTTTCATATGTGGAAAAAATTAACCAAATTGATCACTACTATCATATTTTATTTCTACTGCAAGTATATGCTCATCTGTGCTTCCATATTTGCACTATTTTGTTTAATTAAAACATAATTAGATAGACATCCTTAAAATCATCATGAAATTATTTGATTTTATTGTAACACGTTTTTCTAATTACAGCACTTATAGTGACTAAGAAATTTGGAGATCAAGAAGTTATAACACCACACTTGTCCAATGTGAATTGGTGATTTTATGGTAGTTGTCGATTACTAGTAAGTATATATTTCATAAAAACATATCCCGAGGTTGTTTAAAGTTACGGTTTGATTATGATTGTTCCAAACTAAAAATTGTATCCCCAATAGATTAGCCTTAACTCAAATTTATCCATTTGTGATGATTTCGAACTGATTGTTTTTCACGTCTAAATGAATATATGTATTAAGATCATTACTGCAATATATAATCATAAATTTGTTAGTATTTCTTAGACGATCTATCCGGAAACAGAGTATACAAAAAAAAAAAAATCGAATTTTATGTTTCATTATTAGGTGTATCATAGAAGCTGCTGATAATTTAGAATTTGAAAAAAGTGAACCTGTTATTAGTTCCCAATATTGGTCCAGTGTGGCAAAGATTTTGCTAAACATAACATTCTACCAAATTTTAGAAACGCTACACTGAATTAGTCAAATTATAATAATAAGATTTAAATAATATAATAATATTGAAATTCTATTACATCGTACTGACGCGCTGCTATATACACCTACGAGATGTTCAGATTATGATGATTATTAAATTTTAGTATCACGTAATTTCATGCTTAAATTCCTCAACTTATATAAGTTGACCGTGCTTTTATGTGCAATTGAAAAAACTAATAAAATATTCATCATTACATTCCTTGCCATTCCTCAAATATTTTTAATAATTTTATTCCTCATACATGTAATTAGGCATAATTAACAAACTATTCAAACAGCATCATAATATTGCCAAAAATTTATTTATGTGTTAGCTGCTGGCTCAGTCGTTCATTTACAAAGTTTTGATCATAATTTGTTTCCTTGCCTTTTGGAATAAAATTGCATTCAGTCCGAACTAATCCAAGAAAATTATATGCATAAACACATGATTTATTATTAAAAATGTGTGTGAAAAAATAGAAAAAAGAAATGTTACTTATTAAATTTCATTTTGAAAAATCCCTAAACGATCACGAACTGATATCGACGAAAAGTCGCTTCGTCTCTTCTCAATTTGAAAATATTTTGAAAATGAAGAAATGTTTATAATAGAAATAAAACCACACAGAAGAATAACAACATATGTGTTTGAAAATAACTTTTTTAATAATGAATTTTCATAACACGGGACACCATAGTCTGACAAATGAACGGAAAATCTTAAATAAAAGTAAAATGTACTGCGTGCAGGCATGAAGATTACAAAGTTTGAATCACATTTTTCCTAGGACAGATCATAATGATCACAACGAACAACTGTCATTGTCTACGCGCTATTACCGCCACTTCGCAAAATCCATTACAACTGACATTAGAGTTCTGAACACAATGAACAACTGTCATTGTCTACATGCTATCACCGTCACTTCACAACAACCATTACCAAATGACATTAGAGTCCATTATGTTGGTTCTTCACTACGTTAATTTTTGGACGACCGGGTATTCTATTTCGCCTAAATATGTAACAGTCTTCACATTATTAATTTTATTCTTCCAAATATTTTAATAATTGACAACCTTGTGTCAATGGTGAATATGTCGAGAAAAATTTCAGCATTAGCTCTCGTCAATGATAGTGCAGTAATTAGAATTATCTTTTATTTACTTAATAATTGTTATAGTTTTATAGTAAGTTTATGTTAGAATGATCTATTGCTTGGCGAAGAAGATTTAAAATTAATGTCTGTTATCCAATCATGAATTGACATCTAATATTGTATGCGAAATGTGGGATTGGAGGGGAGCGGCACAATGACACCATAAAAACAGACAATATTTGGAACATAAAATGATGAAACAATGCTTGAATCGACGAAATTGACATAGATGACTTTAGAATTGGAGATGTTCAAGCGGGATATTTTTGGGTTGACCGAAATGCTACAGAAACAAGATATTATTTAGCTTCGTGATGATGAACTGAGGAAACGTTTAACAGATGATTTAGTGGATCGTTTGGCAGAACTAGAATCCATTCGCTGGCGTATTCAAAAAAGTTGAGAGAAATAAAATGGATTAGCGCACTAGAATACGTGGATTACACGTAGAATTTAAAAATGAACAGAAAACATGTAGGATATAAGTGCTTAATATGTTCAATCGGGCACAAAAGGGTTGGTAAAATGTTTTTATATACATGATTTTTTTTTTCAATATATTTTTAAAATATGTTCAAAAAACGAAACATGCGAAAAACATCCTGTCTGTCAAGCGAACTAATCTGCAATAGAACAGAACGTTCAACTCTATCTAAGAACGGTTTGTTGATATCAAATGGAACTTAGCAAGTTCGTATATGTACTATGTACTTTAGTAACTTGCTGCATAGACCTAAAGTCTGTTGAATGAATACTGTTCAAATTGATGAACATGCTCCGTGTTCTTTATTGTGACTCTCAGAACAGAAATCTTGCATCGCATGTAAAGCTTGCAAGTAGTGATGTATGTTGTCGTCACTCTTGTTCCTACTAGTCTTAGATTGTATTATGGCAAAGGTGTGAACAACAAATTAGTATGTATGAGATAAGGTGTATTTAATCAATCGACTTCAAGATCATGGTTTTAACGACAAATGGAACCGCTACCGAAATATAGTTTGTATAAATAGTTGTAAGAAGTTAAATATTTAAATGAAGATTGAAATCGTTAATACAAAAAAAAAAGTTGGATTACGCATGAAAAAAGTGTGGTTCATAGCATAAAGAAATGCTAAGTGAGGTGTGTGGCAGTACAAAAAAAAAATCACGTAAGGTCAAATTGCATATTTTTACTATTGTATGGATGCGATGTTTTTAGTAAGTGATGAATTTTTCACCCAGTCACAAATCCAAGTTAATAAGTGCCAATAGACGTATATTAAAAATCTTTTGAATAAATATAATATGAAATAAAGATCTGTGGATATTGTTGGATCTTATGGCGATGTACATGATTATCAGATGATGGAAATGGAATAATTCAGGTTTTCGGTCAATAATACCGTAATATATACATTATACTATAATCCATAGGGTACTGCGGAATGAAATGAAGGTGCTGGTTAGAAATTGTGAATAATGGCGACTGTTCGTGCATGCCCCTAAGATCCCGAGTGGACTGATTGAAATGGGGATGACGATATGACTTACACTTATATTTTATGGTTTGGTTGGTTTGCAGTGGCGGATCCGACTAAGCCTTCGAAGGATCCCAATTAGCACGTAAGTGCCGTTTTGATACCA
>JANSTX010054021.1:0-11414 GCA_027564355.1 Penthetria funebris | reverse complement strand
AAAAAAAGGGATCGCTGTTTATCATATAACATAAAAAAAACAATCAGAATTCAATTAGCTTCATTTTTGTTTCAGCCATATTATTATAAAGGATCATCATTTTGTGTTTTTTTTAAAATTATATTTTTAGTAAAGTTTAACTTTAATAATCACTTGTGTTTAGATCAGAATTTAGTCTGTTATTTTATTTTTACTGATTTATGTAAAATTAAATACATATAATGACTCTCCACTCTTGTTAACTACTCGAAAATAAAAATATCATAGCATGCATTTGAAATTCTATCAGTTAACATATTATTTGAGTAACCTACGAAGTACACAGTTGAAAAAAACACAATTATAACAAAAAAAATCTGTTCGAATAAAAATTATGAATGCATGTGTAGAGGAACCGCCTTGTCGAGGTGCCGGGCTTACGGCCTTGATGCATGAACGTTCTATACTGGTCTTGGACGGGTACTATTTAACATGTAACTGCAGTTGGTACAAATTGAGTGTCGAGATTCAATTATAACAAAAAGTGTAACCAAAGAGTTCTAATTAAAAAGTGTAATGTAAACCGTGCTAATACGGTGGTTAAATTAAGATAGCTAACTGAGTCTAGTAGATATATAAAAGGATCTAGTACTATATAGGATTTACGAAGACACAACAAATTCCCAATTACTACTTTTTTGTGCTCGGCACAAACTCGCTGCAAACTCAAACAAAATGAGGGAGACTTACCGTCTGGCAGGCAAACTAACCGGACAATGCTCCAGAACTAACAGCACGTCAAATTCAATATAGGGATGATTTGTTGATCTCAAATGAGATTCAGTAAAAGATGTACCGAGTGTTTTTGTGAGCTCGTAGTGAAATAAAATTCACATTAAAATATCTAAAAAGCAGTAAGGCAGACGGCGCCGATAACATATCATTAAAAGTGGAATTAGATGGCATTGTATCAATATTGGACCTTATTATTAGTGAAGTGTGGTTATCTGATGATATTGATGCATGACATTGATGTGTGAGAACTGACGTGGTATCACCTTGCGGAACATTACAAAATCAATTTGACCAGTTATTGAATGCCATTGTATATGCTATTTGTCGACTTCAAGTAGGCATTCGATAGTATTAATTGTGCTATGATGTGGATAATTCTAGAAAATTTTGGATTACCGTCTAAACTGTTAATGTAGAGTTTTGCATCTGGGAATGCCTGGTGATATTTTTGATGTACATTCGGATGTATACTGTCACAACTATTTGCTTGCCTAAGATTGAATTATGATCAAAATGAACTCTGAATCGCATGCTATCAAATGGGATCTAACCGGTCGAATTGAATATCTTGAGTTCGTTGACGACATTTGCAAACATTCGCAAACTGAGTCGGGTATGAGTAGGTCTAAAGATCAATGTTTCAAAGATGAAACTACTGAAAATTGGTACGTTGAGGAGATGTTCACTTGCATTCAGCGGCGGAGTAATAGATGAAGTAGTGGAATCCCAATGTGGCAAATAACAGTCATTAAGAAGGTTAGTACCAGCGGAAGAGTATGGAGTGAAGTGAGGGTGTTGGTCAAAGATCGTGAACAAGGACGGTTGTTCGATGATGCTATATGCTCCTGAGTAGAGCAGTTGAGGTCAAATAAAAGCTATTTTATGTTTGTGAAAACACTAATTGTTTTGAAGTTCAAATATTAGCAGATGTTTACATGGATTTTTACAATCATAACATTATTTTGAAGTATTACAAAATCAGATATATTATTGATTTAAAAAGAAAAAACCAAAACAATCAGAATTAAAGTAGCTTCATTTTTGTTTCAGCCGGCAATTCCTATATTACTTTAAGGATCATCATTTTGTTTTGTTTTGTTTTTATTAATTAAATACAAATACTATTGTTGGTTTAATTTATGAATGGGTTATAGTTCAACAGAGAGAGATTACGGAAATTGCAGAAAACATCAAACATTCCAGGAAAGTTATGATTGTATTCTCAGCTGTATTAAAAAAACAACTTCGCAAGGTTGTAGGTATCATGACACTAGAATGCGAAATTATGTGTTGAAGATGATTATCAGCTCAAATCGACAAATTCTTAATTTAATTGGCAAAAAATAACACAATATGTGATTGAATTGATATGGTCACATAATTACTCAATTATCGGCAATCCGATAAAGATGTATATGTGTAATTGTGTGACTAAAAAGATGGTATCAATGTGGTGTACGACGACTGCAAGAAATAAACATTGCGACAACAAACTGTATAGCTGGGGATTTATGTATATACCGAAAAGTTAAGATTGATTAAATATATTCCAATTGGCAAATCTCAATTATTATTTGCATTTAAATTTTACATTTCAATTCAATTCAAATATCCATTATTTATAATATAAAATTATTATAAACAAATTACAATTTGTGATAAAAATTATTTAAATGAGACATCACATTGAACCATCGATGCTTATAGTACATATGTTAACCTTATTATAGTAAATGTTTAAATATGCTGTTCCCGGGACAGGTGAGAACTAAGTATGAATTACAACTGGGAAAACGGATATTTAAAAAAATCAGTTTATATTGCGACCGGAATAAAAGAGAAGGAATGTATAAGGAATATTAAATACATACAATAAACGGTAACTTGATGAGTATCACGAGATCATCTAAATCTTTACGCCGCGAGGGCGCATCGGGCGGAATAACGATGTTATTTTGTCATTTCGAATGTAAACTAAAATAACTACTTGAAATTTGTCAACTGGAAAATATAGGATCAATCATAATTATCCAGATATAGATTTGAATATTTCAGTAGAGTGGTGCATAAATCCCCAGCTTCCTAGTTTGTTGTTAGAGTTGTATTTTGAACCAGCAGGCAAACACGACATTAGCATCATCTTTTTAGGCTATAGCAGACGCCATTATTGGCATACACCGTGATCGTGACACCGCGTGGAGGTATATATTGGTTGAGAAACTTCGATGATAGTCCATTCGTTACCAAAATCATGAGATAAGGAATACTAATTCGTAATCAACCATGCTGCACTTGTGTAGTTTTTGCTTAATTTAATAACAGAACCAATGTCTGGTATGGAGGTTAAAATCTGTATTAGTGTGAAGAAGGAATTAGAAAATTGATGTAATTATATATATATATATATATACATATATATAGTGGTGATTAAGGCTCACGTTGGCCTCATCGGAAGAATGGGTATTTAAGTGCCCATAAAAGTGGTGATTATAGCACACGTAGGCTTATAATTTATTAATTATTATATTATAATATAATAACAATATTATATAAATTATATAATGACGTGCAAACGATTGCAAGCTGAATAGTTGTCATTTCAAGGAAACGTGAAGTTAAAGTTTATCATATGTGCAAAGCTGGCTTTGTTCGGTGTTATAAATAAGACCATTTCCAGAGTCGGCACGCCAATAGTATTGTATTATTGTACAACTACTCGGTACGCATAAAATAGTAAAGAATCATAGGATGGTTTGCATTTGACGTGTTAAATTCAATGATACACGATAAAATATTAGACAAATGGAAGGAGAATGTATGTTTACAGTACAGACTTCCAAATGACACCATGAAATATTTAATACATGACAACCAATCAGAAATATTATGTATTTGTTTATGAATAAAAACAAAAATTACTGTCATAATGTGACAAGTATATAACAATACATACAGATATATCTAACTTCAATTTATATACTAGTCAAATAAACCATTGATTTAAATTCCAATAATCGCAAATATCTGATAATTTCTATGTGTGGTTATATACAAGTATTATGTAGACTTGTTCGTTATTTCATTAATTATGAATTTAAACCTTGTTAATATAATCATGAATAACTGCACATATTTTATAGATATTAATTGAGTATAAACTACTAACAAAATTGAATAGACATCTTTAATAAAAAACCACCAAGTTTATAACAAATTACTAATTTACCATTAATGAATTGGTGCGATTGTGTGAATGAACAAATATTATAATAATATTTGCTTTCCAAATGACACAATAAGAGCAATTCTTCATAGTTTACAAATAATTTAATGCAAGTACATCATTAAAAATGTAGATATATTTGCATTCAAAAAATAAAACAATCAGAATTAAAGTAGCTTCATTTTTGTTTCAGCCGGCAATTCCTATATTACTTTAAGGATCATCACTTTGTTTTTATTCTGTTATAATACAAATATATCCACTGGGCGTTTATACAAGTTACTGTACTCAAAATTAAATTATAGCAAATAAGAAAATATTGCGACAAAATAAAAATAAAATTAAATTGAAGTGTTCATGAAAAGTATGTATGTTTTCAAGAGATTAGTCTTTTATTCTGGGTATATATGATCAAAGAGTATTATACTATAAAATAAATAAGAAATGCATTAAGCAAAAAGGTGTGAACGTATAGAAAATTTGACAAAAAATAAAAATTCACAAAGGAACTAAAATCATTTACGGGAATATGATCAAGAAATAAAAAAGTACAATAAAAAAATTTACTCACCCTCGTTTGATCAATAACATCTACAATACTAATTAATTTTCCTCGTAAACGTCCTGATGTGGCCTTTGCAATTCGGCCAGTTTCAACGTATCTTTGGAAAGGCTACAAAAAAAAAGAAAAAAACATAACCTTAAATATTTTCTTTTTTTTCTTCATTAGTTTATTTAAATTAAATTTAATAAATACAATAAAATTAAAACGTATAAAGAAAAAATAAACTATAATAAATAATATATTATAGTAAAGATTTTAATAATGTTTCAATTTTACATTTAAACGAAGCGATCATTAAAACATGTGGCGCACATGAAAAAAAAAGCAGTAAAGGAAAAATGCAAATTAAGAATTAACATGTAAATTTAATAAAAATCTTACGCAAATTATATTTTTACTAAAATATAATAATTAAATTTTATATTTAACAATAATAATGTAATTTTAAATCAAATGTATTATTGAAAATTAATAATAAAGTTGTATAAAATATATTATAAAGTTCTTCACTTACCATCTTGAACCGGAAAGAGATGTGAATAAAATTGAGAGAAATTTGATGGAACTAATGGCTGCATACAAATCTAATTAAAGTTTCATCTGCGTTCTAGTACAATTTTAATTTCATTTTGAAATTCAGAATAGATATTCAGCAATTGTAACTTAAAGTTTATTTATCTTGTAATTTTTTTGTTTCAATTTGTTTACCTTATGATTTTTTTTTATATATTAAATATGAATATGGTTTTATATTATTAATTAATAATATTAATTAGAAAGTGTTGGAATTAAAATAATCTGTATAAGTTTGTGAAAACAAAATAAAATAAAGCAACACCAGTTGAGTTCTTTTATAACATAACCTAAAATTCATTATTATAACTTATTTGTAAATAATTGTCTGTACTTTCTATAGTGTGAATTCAAATTTATTGTATAATTATTGGAATTAAAAATATATAAAAATACACATTAATACTATTTATTTAAATGCATAATTTCGTTCATTATTCACGCTTTGCAGATTTCCAGTCTGTTGTCATGTTAACAAAACCTGCATTATGATTCTTAACTCACTTTTTTATCAACTAATTTTTAATTTAATAAATTCACAAAAAATCCAATGTTTAATCTTTTAAATTTCAAATTATATTTACAATATTGATATATTAAATAAAAAAAACATAATATAATTTATAAAAATAAATAACAACATAAATAATTTAAATAGAAAAAATACATAATAAATTTAATTCATTCATAATTTTCATATCATCTGCCATCATCACCAAGACAAACTGTTTGTGCAATAAATTCAATTAATGTTCTAGTTGGTCGTCCAGCCATACCATATTGTAAATATGGATAATCTTTACCATCCGTTGTCATTACACCATGTGCATCCTATTTTTTTTTTATGGAAGAGATAAATGAATTAAAAATTATGGTAAAATTTTTTGTTTTCTAATTATTTAAAGACATACAATATGCATCCATTGACCACATTCGACAAATTCTCGAAGAAATGCGGCAGCTTTACATGCACCACCACCACGTCCCGTACCAACATTTTGTACATCAACAGCCAACGATGAACACATTTGACGTGTAAAATGAATCCATAAAGGCATTCGCCATACACGATCGCCAGTATGTACGGCTGCATTTTTAATTTGTTGCCATAAAAATTCAGAATTTGTAAATATACCACAACTTGCGGCACCCAACGCTGAATTTATGTGACCAGATAATGTTCCAATATCAATTATATATTTTGGTCCAAAATTTTGTGCATATAATAGTGCATCGACTAGTACAAGTGGTCCTTCATGATCGGTATTCTGAATTTATGTAAAAACAAAAACAATCAATATTTTTTCAATTGTTTAAACCTTACAAATTCAAATATACTTCAATTTCTATGCTTTTTCCATTCATAGCTCTAACCACATCACCTGGTTTAATGGCATTACAACCAATCATATGCTCACATAATGGTATTAATCCTCTAATATTAATTGGTAAACGTAATGATGCTATTGCTCGACATGTTGCAACAACACATGCAGCACCACACATATCACCTCTCATATATTGTAATTCTTCCAACGACTTTTTAAAAAAATAAATGGTAAAATATGTTTTTACATTGTGTTACAACAAAATATACAAAATGAAAATAAATAAATTACTTTTGCACAAATACCGCCACTATCGAATGTGTTACCTTGACCAATTAAAACAATTGGTCTCTCATCTTGTTTTGTACCATAGTAACTTAATTCAAGAAATATTGGTGCCTCACATGAACCTTTGGCAATAGCAAGGAATGCGTCCATTTTTTGTGATTCTGCCCAACCACGAACCTATTCATAAAAAATAAATGCGACGATTCATCTCAAATTTAATGTTTAATATATTTCATAATTATTTGACATTCATTTTTTCATTCGAATAATAAATGCATAAATATTGCTTAATCGACAGTATAAAGAAATTGTAGTTTAAGAAGCTCACCTTTTCTGTTCACACGAGTTCGATATTATACTGTATACTGTTTAATAGGACGTAGAATGAATCTGTGATTTCTTTTGAATTTTTGGCCATATAGTTTAGGAAACATATATCTTCAAAACGATGGTTTCACAGTCAAGGGTCGAATATGATATGAAAATACCTCGCGTTGCATATTAATTGTAAAACATGAAAACCATGAGAACGCTAACTGAGCATACCAAGTATTCGTATGTAATACATTGGACATAAGATTATCAATCTCAGCAGAACAATCGCGATGATAATCACTTTAAATGAAGATCATCTACACTACGGGTAACGGCAATCTATAATACGATCAGTAAGTATATGTCTAAATGCTCGCTTTTGAATTAGAATGATCGCTGAAGCATTATTCGGTCCATATATGTGAATTATAATGTCCTTTCATTTTATTGATTTAAATATTTCTTACAATGACGCTTGCACATCACATTTTAAATGTGGTCATTTCACAGTGGCTAGAAATTAATCTATATTTTTTATCTAAATTTTGATTATACCTTAACTTCAACATTAACACCAGAATCACATAAAACATTTACAACATTTTGTGCAAATTTAGTTGGTGTCATTAAATTTGCTGGCGTTTCCATTAATTGTCGTGCTAGATTTTGTGCAGACGCTTTTTGTAAACCAATTTTCCAACTATCCCAATCACAATCTAATCCATTTTCAACATGTAAATCAAGTTGTGGTGTATATTGCCAATTCTTTTTATTTTTCAATTCCTTTAGATGAATATTAATACAAAAAAAAGAAAAAAAAAATCCGATATAAAATAAAACCAACAAAGATATTAAAAATATGTCTATATTCAAATAATAAATTACCTGATACGTCCAAATTGACATACAAGCACCTTCGGCAGCCGATTCAGAATTATCAAAACTTTCAACATAAATTTTATTTGTATCCAATTCTTGTAATGCTTTACAACCGGTTGCCGCAGCAATTCGTACCGCCTCTTTACCCTCATCCCACATCTCATACGAATCATAACCAAGACATTTATCACCTAAACCACAAACAGCAATTGCAGAATAATTTGGTTCAAGATTATAGAATATACGACATTCTCCGCGTTTTGGCATAGGACCGGCAATACGTAATAGTTCTAAAAGACGACCGTTTGTCGTTTCCTATAAGAAAACCGAAAATTAAACAATGAACTATTTTTTTGTTTAGAAAAAAATTACCCTATTATATTTCGATCCTGTTGCTGTTAATTGTCCAATGTCTAATTTATCATCTTCATTGGCATAAACACCAAGAACTAATCCTCGTGAATGTGGTGTTGAACATTTTTCGGTACCGGTAACTATTTGATAAAAACGTTTTGATTGTTGAAAACATGTTAAATTGTTGTTCAAATTTCTAGTATATAAATTTCTAAAAATAAACGACATTATGTAAGTTTGTTATGTTACAAATTATTATTAAAAATTTTGAATAAAAAAATATTATTCTAATTTTTTCAAAAAGCAATAATGTAAAACGATTATAAAAATAATACTATTTTCTTTTATATGACATCAGAATGATTGCTATGCCTAAATTAAAATTTTTTGCATTACAAAGTGTATGATATTTTCTGTTTTCATATATGGATTGAAAATTAATTAAAATGCCCTGAGAATTCCTGTGCAAATTTACGGCGACCATACTCTATCGAAACAACATGTAGATATTAATAATATTTTGTTGAAGATAGAGAAAGTTCTGGCGCCCACTGAAAAACTGTGATGACGAAGAATTGAAAGCATTACTCAATGAGAAATCATATAAAATAACTTGCAGATTTATTAGATGTTGATCACAGAACAGTTCGTCAATCGTTTAAAAGTATTGCAAGAAAATTAGACGTAATGTGAACTAAAACCGAGAGATGTGGAAAGTTTTTTTTTTTCACGCGTAAACAGCTTCTCCAAAAACAAAAAAAAAAAACTTTTTGTATATTGTATTGTGATAAGCGATGATACAACAATTCGAAACATAAACTCATGGGTCAAGCGCGGCAAACCATCAACATCAACGGAAATGCCAAATATACATGGTTCCAAGCTCATGCTCTGTCTGTTTGGTGGAATCAGTTAAGTGTAATTTATTATAAACAACTCCAATCTACCGAAACAACTACAGGGGTTCGCTATATCGACTACAATTCATGCATTCGTCGAACATTGATGGAAAAATTTGTCGCAATAAGAGTAGAGAAACGAAAAAAAATATTCTTCAACACCATAATGGCCTGTCAAAACATACTTGGAAACTCCCAAATTCGATATGCTACCCCACTCGCTGTATTCACCATGGATACTTGGAAACTCCCAAATGGGATATGCTACACCACCCGCTGTATTCACCATGGTTCATTTGCAGTTACATTCTTATGAACAAGCCAAAAAAAAAAAAAGACTCTATTCATGGATAGCATTAAAAGAAGAAGCGCTTTTACAACGCGGAATTTGTGTGCTGTCAGAAAGATGGAGAAAGTATAGTATACTAATTTTTTTTTAAAACTAAAGCATTCATTTTCACAAAAGTCCCTTAAGTTAATTATAAAAATTAAAATAAATATATATGTACATACTCATATGTGTATTAATATTACGGACAATTATTCGACGTGAGCCAGTTTTATCTCATTTTCCGTAGCATATAGTAAGTTACATATCAAGATTGACCGTAAATCATAAATTGATCTTCAAAACTTTGACCAAGTGATAAATTTTCATTCAATGTATATACGGTTATGGAATCGATAATTCTGACCGGTATTCTATCGTGGCAGTTGTAGTATAGAATATTAATGGGCATTTAATTATATACTTTAGGCCTAATCGAAATGTAGAATTTTCCACAAACTGTGTACAGTTTAACAACGCAATGAAATTGTCAACAACTGCACTGCGTCCGAACTGAATTTGTACAACTGTACAATTTTACGAACACCGCATCGATGCAGTATATCTGGTATATAATATAATAGGAAAAGGATAAATATTTGATTAGACATTCAAGGTGCTTTACAGACACTTAGCTCAAGTGTTATATTAACTCGAACCTTGTCAAGGCTAAATGAATTATCAGTTAACAAAATACGGTTACGCAGACGTGGGTATCGTAGAAGGGAACACACAAATGCAGATGAACTAGCCGAAAGTGGGTGCGTCAAATTTCTTCTGTGGACCTAAATCATTCATGGGTCTTACGGAACAGTATATTAGGAATAAATTCCGGTGCTGGAAATGCTTACAACAGATAGACAAATATTCTTCATGGCGATTATAACCAGAGAAGATTTTTCAGCTTGATATAAGGTAAGAATCTTTACGGGGGGACACGATAAAGTGAAATATATTTTTAAAAAAAAAATACAATTTTTGATCTAACCCCAGCCAAAGACATCAGTTATATAATTATGTATACCATATATATATACGTGTGTGGGAGAAAGAAAATTAAATCAATTCACTTTTCTGCCCACACCAGAAAAATTACATTTCAATATAACCATAAGCATTACAAGCGTATATACACTGGGATATATATTCTGTTGAACTCCATATACATATATATATATATATATATATATATAGAAAATATTGACTTTTTCCTTTTCGCTACTCTGTCCAAAATAAAATTCGCTCATCAAATTCAACAGACGTTGCTTAGAATTTTCATCCTAAAAATAAAAAAAAAAAAAATTAAATTAACGAAACTGCCAGAATTTAAATTGTTTTAATTTTATTCAATAGAATGCACATCATAAAGGACATTAATTATAAAATGATATAAAAATTAAATATATAATGTCGTTTCTGAATTAGAGTTAAATGCTTGCATGATCATAGTATTTTCCTAGACATTGTGGGCAATACACTTGTATTTATTGGGATTATGTTCTGTACATATAAATTATAGGTAGATGATATTTAGATGCATTACTACAAATATAAATACAAGTAATATTATGAACATAGTATATATAGTGTCTTTCGCATTAGGGGTTTTACTACATTATATATATTATATTATAGAAGAAATATATATGTACCTATAACAGATCGATAACAATATAATATGATATGATTGTCAAGCGCGCAAAAAAGGGGAAAGGCGATTGTCAGTATATTATGAACAAGGAACAAGAAGTACAGCAGCAGCAGAAGCAGCCAAAACCCCATGAAAATCAATAATCAACGAACTAAATTTTATTGATTTTTGGTGTTGTTTTTTTTATAGTATTTTGTCGGTCTTGTTTGTCGTCACCGTCTTACATATATACAAAAT
>JANSTX010054020.1:0-11416 GCA_027564355.1 Penthetria funebris | reverse complement strand
TAAAGTTACTTTGTTCCATGAAAAAATTGTCTTTTATTTTTTTAAATAAAATCCGCTATTACTTAGTTGCCGACCTTTATATGTGAATTATTTAACAACTTATTGGGAATTGTATTATGTATTTTTCCTGTTTTTAAAAAAGTTTTTAATTCATTTTTTAAGTCACAATTCTATATATATTGGGCACCTTCTTTACCACATCTTTCCAATAGAAGAGTAGCGATGACGTTGTCATCCAGAAAGGAAAATTTAAACCATTTAGTATTTAATAACACAAATTTATTATTTGTGTTATTAAAAACTATTTGAGCATATAATTAAATTGTTTTTTTTTTTTTTGAAATTTTTACTGTCTCGTGACTGCATCTTTTTTTTTATAATACTTTGGTTATATTTGGTTATTTCTATAAAAATTCAATTTAACTTTATATTATTTTTAATACATCATTTTTTCACAAGTTTGTAATGACATGAAATTAAAATATGTAATTGCTGAAGTGATCCCTAGCAGTTGAATTTCGTGACGTTATAATTAACTGAATAGCATTGTTATTTGGGTTGAAATTTAAATCATTTGCTAACTATACCACCAAATTTTTGTCTACCATAACCTGTCATATTTTATTGTCGTAAGTTTCTGGCGTAATATCGCAAATATTATAAAATAATATTGTTAATTATCAACTATATGAATTATATATATGTAATTAAATTGTTTTTAAAAAAAATTATTTAAATTTTTTTTTAAATTTCTGCTAATTTTGTCTCGTGACTGCATCAATATTTTTGTACATAGTAAAATTGCTAAAGTGATAAATAGCAGTTTGACTGATGGTAAAATTAGCTGAAAATAGTAATATTTATAAAAGCAAAATCAAATACCGTACATTATGCAGCGAAATATCTTGCTAATCGCTTTGAAATTTAAAATCATTTGCTCACTGCCACCAAATTTTTGTCTACGCTAATATGTCATATAATCGTCATATATTATTGACGTTTCTAGTGCAATTGTGGCAAAAATAAAATAATTAGAGGAAGTAACTTTTAGATGTCAATCGATGACAATAAGGTGTGATAATAACTTATTTGAAACAAGTACTTGTGATTTAAAATATATATGAAAAGTAACATTATCGTGTTATGTCATCAACACTGTAACACGATTGTCTTCATTGAATGGTGTACGAATATCACGTATATTTCTTCAATTAATCAAAATTATTTGTTGCTCATCGTATTAAATTTTTAAAAAGTGGCGTAACGATTTTAATTTTCATCGGTTATAATCTTATTATTTTTTTTTTCTATTAAAACTTAGACATAGTTTTTGTTTTGATTAAAACGTTTTTGTTTTCTGCTTTTTTTTTCATATACATTTTTTTTAACATTTAATCGCGTACACCCAGCTGAGCAGAACATGGAAATAATCATAAAATGCAAATGTTTATTGGAAAGAAATTATAATTTAATGATATTTTCGATAATGTTTATTTCATTTTAAATTAAATTAAGCATAGGTTTAGAGTCATCAGTCCGTGCATACAGTAAGATAGTAATTTAAGTTTTTCTTTTCGTATTGTTTTTCCTTTTTTAATTTTATTTTGCTATTCATATGGAAAAATGGCAAATGTTTTTCCATTTTACAATATTTCTCATGCTGTGTTAATGATACTAATAATCGTCTGATAAGTGCCTTGTGGTTAGTATTAATTTAATATATTCACATATATCAAATATTATCCATAAAATCGATATCCATTCAATTTTCCTCACCAAAGTGGTGTGATAAAATTATTTTCTTTGAAATTACATTCATAAATTATGAGATTTTCAATAAACTGCATTTTTCACACGACAATGTAATGAATGTAATTCAAAATGCATAAAAATATACAAGTTTTTTTTTTTTTCATTCTTTATTGTTATAATTAATGCAAATGTGAAAAAAATATCGACATAATTTAGCACAATTAGAGCCATTGAATTTGACATAGACGTAATTTGTAATGTTTACGTTCTGATTTTATATGCAATTTTAATTAGATCCCATTCGCTAATAACCGCTGCATATGACCAATGAATATATCGTTTTTGATTTTGAAGCACTTTAATGTGAAACAGAAATGGACACCTTGAAAAAATTAATGGAATACACTTGTTGTGTTCAGAGGTACAGGTCGACTATAAATGGTCCTAGCGTACTCTTAATTTCAAAACACGTAAGCATCTAAATAAACGAGCGTCAGCTGATAGCCTCAAATGTTTTAGATTCAAATGTTAATCGTAAATATTTTAAAATTTTAGCATTTCTTTTATATTTTAACATACAACATTTTACCGGCCAATTCATTCAATCAACTCAATTAAGCATTTTTTCGAATTGTATTCATTTGCTACATTGTGCTATTCTATGGACATTTGGCAGTACATAAATCTATGACCACTTATAAATATATGCACAATTATTTAACTAACTTATCGCTATATTTTAGACTAATATGCTTATTGTAGCATATGTAATGATAGTGTTATGCAATTTAGAGAATGTTATTTAAATTAGTCATCTGCAAATTCTTAAACTATGCAAGTTTTAAATATTTTCATATCTAACTGTAGGTTTTTTTTTTTTTTATTGTTTTGCATATTATTCGTATTTACATTATTTCCTTTGAGATTATACGTGGGTCTCGGAAAGATTTATTGTTGAAGAAAATTATTGTAAAATGTAAATTTAACATAATATTCTTGTATATAAAGCATTTTCTGTTTTCTGCAATGGTATTTTTGTTTAAATGGCATTAAATATTATAAAATATATCCTATTTATTATTATTTTATAAAATTTAAAACTGATTTAAAACCATAGATTAGACAAAGACATTAATTCATAAATAATATGATTATTTCTTATATCCTTACAATATTTGCATTTTCTTCAAAATTTATTATTACAAAAGTGACACTTTTTACACTTATGTAATTTATTTATTTGTTCGTTAAAACTAATTTTATAAAAAATATTATAAAACTTATAAAAAAAGTGTACAATTTCTCCAACGATAACAGATTCCGAAAGGACCCCGCAAGACATTTCGTTAGAAATAACCATTTCAAAAAACAACCGATTACACCTTAAATTTTCGATAGATGTCCCCTAAAACGTCATAATTAAAAGTAATTTGAAATCTAGAATCTTTTATAATTGCAACAATTTTACATTTTTAAAAATGTTTTCCAAAAACCAGAACTTTCACTTACAGCTCTGACCATCTTCTGTACAATACTCTTATGATTATCTCTAATTTTAATATTTTCCAACAGGACATAAAATCAAAATCTTCAAATCAAAATTTTCATATTGTCGATTAAAGTGATCATACCAGTTTTTAACAAAGAAATATACTACATGTTAAATGAAAATCAAATACTGGTATGGATAATGTAAGTTTTCCGTTTCTAAAATATATCTGTTAATTCACAGGTGAATCGAAATTACTATAATTAACATTTACAAAGTGGAAAAAAATATGATCAATATTAATTATACAGCAGTTTGTTCCTGAGATATATTTTTAACCAGAAGATCAACCTGATATTTATGGTATCGTCATCATTTCGACCTTTACTCCTCACGAGCGTAAGCAAACATCCGACGTTTTTGTCGATATCTGACCAGTTGATCGTTCACTTCACAGTATTCTCCTCTATCTCCGGTACCAGACTCCTTATTGACGATTCTTCGTCAAATTGTCTTAGTACATCAAAGACTTTTATTATTCTGGTAATTCCTGTAAAGTATGTATTTTGCAAAATCAACTACTGCTATAGATTTAGTGTATGACCGATCCATTTCCATTTTTTTTCAGCTGATAATCCTAGTCATCGCCTCTAGATCTGTCAGTCTTCAAAAATTCGCATTATATATTATATTTGATCAGAAAATTTTTAGTTCGCACCTGACGCAAACTTGAATTTGTGATACGATTTTATTTTCCACTTTTCACATTTCGCAGCCATGGTACCCATAAAACATTACAGTTTTAAAATGTGTAATTTTAATTTTTTTTTGGAATTTTTTACTATTTGTCAGACTCTATTCAGAATACCCAACACATCTCGATCTTTCAGAATACGAAACTTTGCATTCATTTCAGCACCACCATTTATTGTCACATAAAACTTTCCAAATACTATAAGGACTGTAGTCGTACTTAGTATATTAACCTATATAATAAATTTAATAATAATCTATATATGGATTGACGTCGTTCTGTTTCACTCTACCATATCCGTATCCCCGTTTTCTGGACCAACTTTCGTCAGTTCGATGAAATCCAAGTTTCTGGTTAATTTTTTTATGCACTAATATCATACCACCAATCACAAGATTATGATTGCTCCATTACTTTTCATATTACACGACACAGTCACAATTCACTTTGCATTTTCGTCAACTTCACTACTGTGATTATATGATTCGATTTTCTAGAAAACAAAAGGGTTTCCACCATAGAAGTATAGTTTTTTTTTCGTTTTTTCTTTTCTCGATTCTCGTTTAACCCAAGAATATCGAGTTTCGATGTATTTGATTCATTGTCCCCCATGCGCCAGTTTCGTTCACAATTCACTTTGCATTTTCGTCACCCAATTTTTTTTTTTGTTATCAGGCGATAAATGCATCGTGAAAATCAGAAACTCTTGAATATTTCTGTAGTTATTTAATCTAATATAGGCTGCCATTTGTCAAGATTACGCTTTGCAAAGACACTTATAGCAATAAACCAACTTCACTAATGTGATTATATGACTTAATTTTCTAGAAATCAAAAGTGTTTTCACCATAGAATATAGTTCTTATTCCGTTTTTCCTTCTCTCGATTCTCGTCCAAGTATTTCGAGTTTCGATGTATTTGATTCTTTATGCCCCATGCTCAAGTTTCGTTGGTTTAAGCATTGTTCTAACTTTCCAGATCCCATATCATGTCCGTTTAGATAAGCCAAAATTCGTAATATTGTTACCATTCGATCCGATGCCGTTTATAGCATTTCGTGCAATATAAGTATTTGAGCAGTGCGATATGCAGACACACAGCTGCCTTGGTTGATGAAGTTGGATGTTATTTTCTAATCGGTGCTTGCAATTTTAGCCTTGTTTTTACTTCATTGCTGATGTATTTTGCTGATGATGTGAATTTTTCCATGTGATTGTGATAATCGAATTACGGATACTATTGACAATCTGTCTCAAATGAATATTTTTTTAAAGAACCGATAGTGATATTATGTGATTGATCGATTTCGTCCGTTAAAGGTTACATCTCAAATTATTTGTGTATGAACGAATAGCATATCTTTAAGATTCCTCATTATTATTAGTGAATTCACTTTATCCATACGTTTTTCGTTAAATATTGAAAACGATGTTAAAGAATGTTTGGTAAAAAGAAAACTATTTGTTATGTTGTTATGCTGTTAAAATAATGTATTAATTTTTTTTTTTTTATTTATTTATTTATTTTGTTAGAAGTAGGAACACATAGAGGTGTACATATTTATTTTAATGTTAATTTTTCATTAACATAACAATCTGTCTGCATATTCACCATCATCACTTGTTTTCTTCGTTATATACGAGTAATGTAAAAATGTAAAGAAATTGTTAAAGTTTATTATGATGTACAAGTTTATGTTGTTTTTAATTTGTTTTCTTTTTTTAGTTTTTTAATTCTTAAATTTTTTTTTAACAACAAACTATTTTTAAAAAAATATACTTAAATAAGTAAAGTCAATATTGATCTATTATAAGCAGCAAAAAAAAAAAAAAAGAATAAATTTCCTGAGGAAATCTACAAGTACATACAAATTCCCTATAATTTATTAGTTATTCTCGTTTGAAAATATTATTCACCATTAAAATTTAAAAATAATGATTTTAATAATATTTTTAACAAAAAATTTGTGATTTAAATAGTTATTTGAAATAGAATTATACTATACTCTCTTGTGGTAAGCATCTGCGTTTACAATCTTGGACAGTCATAAATTCAGATCTATTTAAGTTTACGATGTAATTGGAATGAGATTTGAATATGCCTGGAAATTGTATTGTGCGACCAAATACAAAATAGGCATATCACGTGTGCGAATCTTCGAATATTGTTCATACTTCTATCATAATCGCCATAATGATATGCATAGAATAGAGAAAGTACTCCAGCATTTCGCCTATGTTGAAAGGAATCTATGTGATTCTTTTGTTATCTGTCAAGGAAGACTATGCTGTGAAAAGTGGTCTTACCCTGGAGAACCATTCAATATATGTCAGTTGTAGTACATTAAAGGTCTTAGATATGTTTATTTATAATTACAATATTTTACGAACTGGAATATTTCTTACAATGACGCAAAAAATTATATCTGCTTGTCTTATTTTTCGTTATCCCGAATATGTGATTTTACTAGTTCAGGATTTATATGTTTTACGAGTGAAATACCTGTAACCCGATAATTTGGACTAAAAAAAATTTAGATAGAAATATGGTGTGGTCTATTTATGAATGCCTTCAGTCTGAAATTAAAATCATTTGTTAAAATAGTAATTCATAATTTGACGTAAAGTTGGACTATGATCCCAGCTAGTCTAACTTTTCTTTGTGTGACGGTGGTGGAATCAATTCTTTGTATTGAAATTGCTTCCTTTTTGTACAGTATTAGAATGCATTTTACATTGCACCAAATTTTGTTTTTTTCTTGATTAACGTATTTGGGAATTGTACATATGTATAGGTAACAAAGAAGATAGTTGAAGAATAAATCGATCCCAGTTTGAGCAGTCATTATACTTTTTATTGTGACATACGGCGGACGACAGGCAACAACCGAAACAAATATGGAAATGAAACGGCAGTTAGACTATGGCCACAATGTTGTCAATATGTGTCCCTATATGTATAATTTACTTATTGTGATGAGAAGCTAAATATAAATCATGAAGATATAGTTATAGACTATCTGTTATGACTATCTGTTATGATTTTATCTTCATTTGAAAATAGCACATTTGGAACCTACTTCTTTATGTCATGCATGAGATCTGTGAATTAATTGTCGGAGCCCTTCATTTCACTAAAGAATTTTAGAAGTTTATGGAATAAGAGGTTACGAATAAGTTCCGGAAACATATTACCATATTTTCTCATTCTTATTCTCTTTGTCTTCTTCACACTTTCCTTATATTGGGTTTGTATATTGGAAATCTGTTTGCAGCATATTGTATAATAGCAGAATTTTGTGTTACATAATGTACAGTAATTCTTCTGATTGTCTAAATTTTCTGTGCGTTCTCTATATATCCCATTTGATGAAACATCCATCATAAATTTCGAATGATTTAACCTGGATTATTATCATATATAAACACACGCAACAAATGTCAGTCGGCTATTACACTGACCTTTATAAGTTGTTGTGGAAATCTCTAGTTGTTAAAAATGTTTACTCGCAAGATTTGTCTCTAGAAATTCAAATTTAATCTAAACTCTGACATATGTTTCATTGTTTGAATAAATTAACATTGCCAATTATATGTTTTCTTGTTTTTAATATTTTTTTTTTGGTAAAGGAAAAAAATTCACCTGTAACTAAATAACATACATATTATTATCATATCATGTGTGCCTACCATATCCGGTCAATACGATCAAATGGATGTCAAACAATGTACTTTTTTGTGTTAAAGATAATATGTTCATGTAAATTATGAAGGTGAAATTTTAAATTAGAGTAATTTATAAAACTATTTTCTATGCAATGTAATGCAGAAGATAGTTTTAAATGTAGAAAGAATCAAAGGTCAGTTTGGTCAATTCATATAGGGAAGAAAAGGTCCTCATTTACTATTAATGTATGTTATGTATTTGTATATTTCTTGTATTAAAATGTACTACACTGAATATGTTTGTTAGTAAATTACAACTGAGGTATATCTTTGTTAGTAAATTACAACTGAGGTATATCTTTGTTGAAAAGACCATAAGTTGATGTTTTAAAATAGTAAAATGTAATGTATTTAAAATTGATCATATCTAACAAATAAATTAATGGAAATTTAAATTAAATAATTTTATAAAATTTTACTTTTCTATACCATATACGTGTACGTCAACTTTCTAGCTATCTTTAAAATCAAAGCAAATTTTATTATTAAACTATTTTTAATTTAGTAATAATTACACTTAACTCCTACATAAAATACTTCATTTTCATTTTGCATCCACAGGGGTCCAAATTTTTCATTTTAATTTATAATTTTAAATTATTATAGAAATATTTTTACAATAATTTGCAAGTATGTGCTATGAGATGTTCAAAGAAAGAAATTAAAAGAAATAAAAATATTTAGAAAGTACAATCAATAATATTCGTAATTACAATTTTTAAAGAATGTTAAATTTAATGGCTTTTAATATCTCTATTAAAGTGACACATTTTTTTTTTTTTTATTTTTTTTTTTAAAAATAATAGAAGAATGAAAGTCGTCTCATATAAAATTTGTCAAAACTTATTTGATGTTAAGTAAATATGAATTAAAAAAAATTAGATTGACTTGTATTGAAAATCACTATTTGTTAGGCATACATATTTGTATAGGACCGAATTTGAGAAATAATAAATGATTTTAAAAAATGAATGTTTTTAATGAAAAATTATCATCCGCAATAAAAATTACAATGAATAATGGCTTAAAAAAAGTGTTTAGAAAATAGACATGATTGGCGTACATTTCCGCAAGAAATTCTCCATTATTTTTTACAGCATCCTTTTTTTGTGTTTGATCCTTACCCAGATCACCATCATAATGTTTCTATTTTTTTTAAAATATAGTTTCGATTTCTGATATTCTAGACCTAATAATTACACTAATTAAAATGAATATATTTAGATTATGTCTGTACCGATAATTGGTGAAAAAGAAAAGCATTGATCGCATGTAAAAATTTCATGATCATTGTATTATTATACTTCATTTTGTTCTGATCACTTTAATTGAAGGTTTCCTGTTCATTAATGTGAGATTTCTAGAAATTTTTTTCTGCATATTATTGCAGCAATATTTGATCACTTGTGTTATAACAGTTTAATAAAACTTTTTCACACCAAGAGTGAATGAATTTCTAAATGCATATGTACAAGTCCATTGTATGTACTTTTATATTTTACCTTGTATATTTTTCACTATGAAATATTACTTATATGCACACACGAACGTATAGTACTTGTGTTTTTTGAATATGATTTGAATACTAATGAAGTGCCTGAATGTACCAAATTGTTTAAATAATTAAATCAAATAAAATAATATTTAATTTTTTCTATATATATATAAATATATATATTGTATATATATATATTTATATAAATTTGAATATTTAATAAAAAATATATACAACAATTGTAATATGAGAGAGTTTATATTCCATGTCAAGTTACATTAAGAACTGGTATTTGTTCTCACAGTGTAATTAAATTAGTTGCTTTTTTTTTTTAATAAAATTTTAAATAAATTTTATAATTTAAAGATAAAACATAAAAAATGTACATTTTACAATTTTAAACTATTCACTAATAGACACCTCATTATTTGTACCAAACAAATTTAATATACGTTTGTTGACTGCGCCAAATATAAATAAATTTGACAACAAAACAAAAACCCCACACTTATGCAACTAAAAATCATTAAATCTTATTTTAACAATAATAATTACCTATTTATAATTTATAAATAGTTTACATAATATCAAAATTTGAAAACAAAATAAAAAAAATTATAAATAAAATAAAATGTCATTAAATGATCAAATGCCAAAAACTGCAAATTTACTTGCATGTAAACAATGGTGGAAAGTTTGTTTTTTATATGGTGATCAAGAAAAATATTATCGTCAAATATATGGTAAAGCGGCAAGTGAACGACTTGCACTATCAACACCATCGATCACTCCAAATAATGTTAATAATAGTATTGATCAAATTATCAAAAATGATAATGATAATCAAAATGAATCGACGATGTCACCAATTTTTCCAATTAAACAATCGTCAAAAAGACGATCAAAAATTAATCCAACTGATCGTTTAAAACAATCAACAATTATGATTGCCAGTAAAAGTGAAATTATTAAACCAAATAGTAAAGTTACAGTTTTAGATGATCCATTTTTATTTGGTTTAAATGATCAACATGCAAATTTATCTGAAGATAGTGGTATAGATAATGTTGTATTTGAAAATTGTAGTAATAAGCATAATAAAAATAATAATAATAATAATATTAATAGAAATGGTGAGAGTAATGGTAAAATTAAAAAAATTAAAAATTATCAAAAAATTGGTAATGATTTAAAATTAAATAAAGATGAAGAATTGGAAATGTTAAATTTAAGTGAAAATCGTCGTAGTGCAATTTATGGTGGTAAAATCAATGAAAGTTTTAGTTTTTGTGAAATTAATGAAAATGATAAAAATAAAATTGATTTATCCGAATTTTCAACAAAACCAATTGGAATTAAAATAAAGGGAAAATCGTGTGAACTTATAAAAAATGAGTAAGTTTTAATAGTTATGAAAAAAATTTACAAGCAATATAACGAAAATTTAAAAACAAATTTAATATAACTATATATTGACAATTAATTGACATATAATAATTAATTGCACAATAATATCATTAATGTTGTTCATTGTTAATTTGAAATGCGGATTTCACTTTTCCCCTTATATGTGCAGAATTCTTGAATCGTCGTGTAACCGGTCAACTGAACTATATGCAACTTAAAATTCGATTCTATTCAAAAGCTCGTTCTTAGTTCATCGTTATATTTGCTAAGTCTCATTTGAGATCATAAAAACTGATTTAATTATAATGGCGTAAAGCTTTCATAGCTCGTTGAAACCGGATGTTATTATTTAAGATCTTGTGCATCGAAAGATTTTTTATTTTCTCAATTTTTCTCCTGATTAATATCGCAACTTAATTTTATGTGGCAATGCCATTTGCTTCGAATTCTTTTAAGATCTCTTATTTGTGATGCATGTATTTCTGACTTGTAAATAAAGCCGATTAAACATCGTCAGTGACAGCAACAATGTATTTGCTTAGCATCTTCTTGTTTTCATTAAGTTAATGGTACCATAACAATTCTTAGCATTCAAGTAGTTTTTTTTTTCTTTCTAAACAAATATTGACTAAAATCTTATAAATATTGCTGAGAATTTTTATGTACAAGAATACATAAAAATGTACTTATTTAAATAAATTACTTTTTTAAAAATTATTTTACAAATTTATTATACTACTGTTGCTTACTTAAAAATTATTTTATAAAAAATAATGAGTTATTGAAAATTATCT
>JANSTX010054018.1:0-11418 GCA_027564355.1 Penthetria funebris | reverse complement strand
TAAGATAAGGCAATTATAAAGTCATTTGATTGTAGATAAAATGAGTTTCATCTTTTAAACTGATTAGACATGTTTTATCAAATAAAATTCTAAAAGGGTGATTTTCTTTTAATATTTAGAAGAACATTTAAATGAAATTATTCAATATATTTCATATATATATGATTAGTTTAAAAAAAATTCAATTCCTGATATGCATTTAAAAAAGTTTTATATTAACTGGTAGTGATTGGAATAACAGTAATTTAAAGAGTTTAACTTACAATCAAAATGTCTACTAAAAATGATCGCATATAGTGGGTATTTAAGTGAATATGGTAAATCGTCTTGGTCAATTCAGATAATAAATTTGTCCTTAATAATACTCTAATACTATATCTTTTCTTGTGGACACGATGTCTATGAGGGTTATGATTGTTAGTTCATATCTTATTTATTCGATTATCTCATATACGCTTTGTGACTTTATTGGTCCACGATTATACTATAATATTTGGGGTTGTCTTTTGGTTTACTTATGGAGGATCTAAACACATATTTCCATTTATTAATTAAAACAATTCAAAAAAAGCACAGAAAATACTAATGTATGTTATATGCTGTCAGGAGAAATGTAGGATGACTAACAATGAGTGTTTGAAATTTTGAAGTAATTTTGGGCACATATTTAGATAACAAAGTACATTATAATACTATTAAATATGTTTACATATAAACATAATATATGTATATATATTGTAATATACACTTGATTAGGGAATTTAATTGGAAAATTTGTCTGCATTCTCTAATTTATGTTATATTTGTATGTAAATGAAAATTTTGCATATTGCAATTCTTTCGGATAGGAGGAACTAAATTTAAAAAAAAATGTTTTTGAAAGTGGCGGTTAAAGATTTATTACATTTGATAAGAGTCAGCACATATCTGCATCTGCATTCAAATAAACTTCTACATATGAAGTTCAAAAATAGATACATATATATATATTATATATTATACAATTGTTGGTGCAAAAACCACAAACAGTTGCAGCAGATGCCTCCCCAATATGTATATATATACATAAAAAACACAACAAAAACAATTATTTGGTATTGCAAAAATATGAAAAATATGTAAAATTTGAAAAAGCTTTCTTGTTTTCATTTTGCCTGCTTAACTTTTATCTGGTGGTTCTTCTTTTATAGTTTTATATATTGCACAAAAATATATTTATCTTAAAAATTTAATTTTAAAATATCTAAATAACATTATACTATTTTATGTATACAAAATTTAGTAGGATAAAATTTGATCACACTAAACAATGAAATATATTAAAACCGTAGTAAACAACTACGTCAAAACAATGAGCCTTGAAAGTAAACTGCCACATTCTCGTTAGACAAGTAGATGTACATACGAATAACTTTCATCGCCTCGCATAAGTTACCACTTAGCCGATAAGCGTCTTAAAATATCGAGCTGTTCTGGCATTATAGTACTCATGACTCTACATCTGACAGTAGAAAAAAAAACATCACTATTATAATATCAATAAAAAGATGAATAATAACACCTATTATTTGAGAGAAAATCTAACATGAAGTAATAGATAAGGGATTCCATTGAATATCATATCAAAACGGTATGCAATTTTAGCCATCCGCATAGGCAACCAATTAATTATATTTTAAATATTAAAGAAAAACAATATATTAAAGGCACTCAGGAGCTTTTATAATCGACTCAAAGAAGAATGGCATACACATTTCGTAAAATGTATCACATCTATGGATACCAGCATCAAAACAAAATAATAGTAATTGCAATCATTTTTATAGCAAAATCTAGGTTAATACCTAGATCTATATAAATATATATATATATATAAAATTAAACTGCACATACAACGTAATATCTAAAATGTATAATAAATATATAACTATTGGTTTTACTACCTCATAAAATGACCAGATTTTCCAATAAACCCAACTACGAACAATCAAATTCGGAAAACTCATCATTAGAATTCTACAGTATTTAATGTACACGACTATATATAGTCGCATATAGTTTATTGTATAGTATTTGTGGTGGCATATATGGTTAAATGTGATGATGTAAACAAAAATAAAAACAAAAAAATAGACAGGAGACGGGACAAAATAATACTCGTACCATATAATTTATAAGGAGGATCATTATATATATTTTTTTTATGTAGAATTTGTGTTAGAAAGTTGAGTAAATAGTTTTTGCCGCAACTAAAATAATAATTGACATTAAACATTTAGTTTTCAAATTTTATTCTATCACTTAAAGTTGAAAATTATATAGTACACATACTGTTAAATGATGAGAGAGTATACCACTTTTATTAAAAATTCCATTTTAGAATAACATTTCATATAAAATTTTATGAATAGTATATATTTGCAAATGGGTATTTATAGGCTTTTTGAAAATCATTAAAAACTTTCTAACTAAACGTATTACACAAAATTGAGTAGAAGAAGTGCTATCATTAAATGCTTATTCATATTCTTAGTTGCGGTCACTAAATTGTTCAGCATTTGCTAAGTGCATTTAAATTTTATGTTCATATATAATTAAATGAGATAATCTTTAATATTGACATATAAAATTAATAGTATATAACATTCTAACCAAAAACCTAACCGAAATATATATTAAAAGTTTCAAAAATAATTGTAATGTTCAAATTCACGATAAATTTTCTAATAATTGAAGTATAAAGTATGTACTTGTATTTTCACGATAATAAAGATATTAACTTGATTAAAAAATGTTTTTTTGTTTTCTAAATAATTGGTTGATTCTGTACATAATTTCGGAAGAAATAAAATTGGTATATAAGGATATAACCATATAATATAGATTCATAACTAGAAAGAAATATATACGATAAGTGTATTAATATTAGGATTGATGGAAACTAATAGAGAACACAATATTTTTAATATTTCTAAATCATCTGGAAGGCTGACTATTGTCTTTAATACTTCTATTTTCAAATTTTCATTTCTTCATTTCTATACTATTATTTATCTTATTACATTAAATCGTAAATGCAATAGTACACTGAATTCTAAAGTTCTTAAAATATTTGTTAGTAATTATCTATAAAACAAAATTCAACTGAATTGTAATTTTATTACCTATTAAAAATAAATTGATACGTACTGCATATGAAAATGCATTGGCATTAGGTTTAATTATTGCATTAAGTGAAAAAATTATGTATACATATATAATTTAATAAGGTACACTAGTTTTTTAATGAAAAATAAATACATAAATCTCTTGTTACCCACCAGAGTTTTCATCTTTAAATCAATATCATAAAATATTCCCTACTGTACCGAATTATTCTAAGTTTAACCTATCAATTACATGTCTCGATTAAAATTTGTTATTACATGTAAACAGTAAATATACATTAAACTAACATCATTCCCTTGTGATATATGTATGATGGCTAGCTGTTTCCATATAGTAAGCAATTGTATTGCACTAAGGTTTTAAATCACAGGAAATTACTAACAAAATTGTATGGATTAATATACAGTTTATATATACACTTCTCGTAGATGCATTCATATTCTATGCTAATTAATCGAATGACCATTCTCATATGTTCATATACATACATAAATAAATAGAATGAAAAATAGAAAAAGTTTTTTTTTTTATTCATATTTATAGAGATTTATTATTATATACAAAATATAAAAGTTTAAAGTCAATCAATTAACTTATTTCTACTCCATTTAACGATTGAATATTTTAAAATGCCAAATCATTGAAAATGAATGTATAGCAACTCAATTTGTAGACCCATTAGTGAAATGAAATATTACTATAATCATTACAGTATACTAAAGTTAAATTTTTCTTTTAAATCGGTAATATTGATCGGAGATGTATATATGTATATATAAAAAAGTACATTATATATAATGAATTGGGAACATGAAGTTGTAAAAAAGGGAGGAAAACAAATTTATCTAATAGGGCGACATTACCATCAAGAATATTAGGCTAGAATTTTGATTTATAAAGTCGATACCATTTCTAGCATAGGAATTAAATTTGATATGTATATATATATATATATATAATTGTTGGTAATAAGATGAAAAAAATATATAAATTGAACGAGCTATATAATCATTAGCTACTTGACAGTATCAATACCCCTGTACAGTTTCACCCCCCAATACAAATGAAATGAGATATGGTTATGATTTTAAATATTTACATGTGATTTTTCATAGAATTTTGTGTGGATTCACTATATGATAATGAAGTTGCATTCAACTTTTGCATATGTACACATTGAACATGGATCAGTATATATATACAAGTAAAATTTAAGCGATTTTTTGAATTTTTAGAAAATTTTTACAATAGGTTTTTATTTTTATTAAACTTCGTCTTACTAAGAAATCAATTATATTATCTGACTTATCTACTCATTTTGGCCATGATTAAACTGATCACATCACTATTTAATGTGATATTTTCCATAGCAAGTCAGTGGGATATGTACCAATATTAATAAAATATTTATATAATAGTTAAAAATCCAAAAGCATATTTGAATTATTTTTCAAATATTGATAATCTAATATATAAACTATGATGATATAATTATAGAAGTCTTATATGATGCACGATTACCAATTATAATGTATTGCTTTTGTTAAATAATATGGCGCGAAGAATTTAGCTGGATTTTCCAATTAAATTTCTCAAGTGAAATACTATGTAATGTAATGTAGTATATATATATAGTACTTGAAGCTTATGTATTATCATAGAAGTACTTGCTTATAGTATTACACGAGTATACATAATTATCACTTCAAATTTTTTACATATCTTCATATATAGAACATAATTTCTCTTCATAATTTACAATTTGATGCACTTTACTTGTATAAAGAATTTGTAATGTACATATATATATAAATAGTTAATACAAAACCCTATATATGCAATCATATTTATACAATATACATTATGCACACTTATTGTATATTCATTGCATGATATAATAAGACCCTTGATAAATTCAATTTATAGTACAAATTTCTTAAGTATATATAAACTACTCACTTGTGCTTTACTAAATATATACTAAGTATCTAGAACATGTTAAATACATTATAGTTTAAGATTTTCAAATTCGATAATTATAAAATATTTATATATAATACTATATTGTTGCCTTATTTAAGGAAATAATTAAGTTTTCTAAATTAGATCTAATCCAATTAAGTTCTTTTATAATAATAAACTACTATGATTGTGCTTTAAAAAAACAAAGTTTATTACATGATTTTCATTCCAATAGCTTTTCCTCAAATTTAAATCTTCTTAAATGATGAATATCATCTTAGAATTCTTAATTCAATCGGATTTTGAATATGTGTGCAATATTCGTATTATACTTATAAATAGCATATACAACCAGGTTCAGTTTAATTTTAGTCAGGTTCAAATTGTTAATTTTAGCTGTATACAAATCAAATTCAATTGTATTCATATACGAATAAATAGGATAAGCAATATAAAATGAATCAAAATTGATTTCGTATTTATTTATTTATATTCTATATCAGATTTATTCACATTATACTATTTACTTTTTACAATATCGTACAATCATCAATAAAATTTCGTAATGATGTCGAAAAAGTAATTGCTACTTGAACAGACATCATCCATATAAATACAGTAAAATAGCTCCAGTTTCTTGTGAACAAAAGAAGATAAAAAAAATTATTTTATCTTAATGTTTCTTTTATTTATATTACCTAATAATGTCTAATATATAAATCTTCTTAAAATTTCACTTTTATCTGATTTTATTTCGTTTTTGAACATCCAAATTCTCTCTTCTTTTTTTTTTGTTACTTTTCCTTGTTATACGAAAGTCTATTATAACATTTGTATTTGAAAATGTATACCAATATTTGTTTTTTTTTTATCTGTTACAATTTTCTTATTGCCAAGATAATTCAATTAAGCCAAGCAAGAAAGTCTCACTCAAGACGTTTAAATGTACTGTAGGGGATTACATTATTTATTGTACTGCTGACCACATTATTGTGGTGGTTGTTAAGCAATTCAAAGTTTTCTCACATTGTCTATTTTCTAGAAAATTTCTCTAGGGAGTTTTTACTTATGCATATGTGCAAAGAATAATATTCAATTTGGCATAATATGAACAATGAAATATAATATGTATAATAAATTTCATTTAAAATAAACACTTGTACATGTAAAAAGAAAATGTGAAGCATATATAGTATGTTACAATTGTCCATTTTGAGACCTAATAAATTAGCACAATATTGGCCCTAAAAAATTGTTACACTCCGTCATTATCTTAGTGACTTATTTGATTTTTTGATATAATTATTACAGTAATATTTTAAGAAATGAACGTAGGTACAGGATTTATACACCATTAAAACTTTTTGCTTGTGAACATTTTGTCTTGAATTGTTAAATATCACATTTGGTTCAGGTACCAGCAGTACAATTTAATTGGAAATCTGGATAATCAAAAATCAGTTGCAAAATGTTTCTATAAATATCACAATTTGGCATAAACAACAAAATATTATGAGCTACGGTGAGGCATAAATATCCTCAATTTTAATTTTATATTTTCTTATTAGATGCTATCTTGTATAGTGTACATATCACTACCCCATTGTAATTATCTTTATATTCATTATAGACATACATCTCATTACATATTTACATTATCCAATAATTCATATGTATTTATAACAATTATTTTAAACATAATTTAATTTACATTCAAATTACCATTGCCTATTACAAATATACATATATTGTAAATGTATATATGATCCTCATAACATTGAATTACAAAATATCTATAAAAAAAAGACATCTTGTTCCCTTAAGGATATTTTATATTATCTCTATATAAGAGAATCATAATGCATTCTGTGCGTAAATATAAAATCGAATTGCAATATATACAATGATTGTTATCTACATAATTCTTTTGTATTTGATATTTGGAACAAATTTTATAATACCATAGGGAACTATTAGTATCTTAAGGCAATGGATACATGTGTAAATGCTTTTAGAATATGTATATGTGTATCACATAGACGCTTGGTTTGATAATATCCTATGTTTTTGATAAATAAGCTATTTGAACTTATTCTAAATTTATGTGTAACTTAAACCTTTTTCTATTTTTTAGAAGGTATCAATAATTCACTGAATTTAAAAAATGGTGATCTGAAAAACCAATTTGTATAAGTGGTAAATTAGGGCAAATTGAAGAAACAGATGTAATGATTGTACATTTGTATTTGGATTTTTTTAACAAATCCACCATTTACTCTTAACCTTAATACAATATTTTCATTTCGTACTAGTAGTTCTTATCAGTGACAAAATTATTCAATAAAAATATATTATGCTTAAAAATGTTATCAAAATATTTTCCAGATTTCATGTCATTATAAATGAAAAGTTCATTAACATCTTCTGAATACGATAAATTGAACCAATATATTTAAATCAATTTTTACGTATATGTCGATTATAAGATTTTTTTATTAAATTTACTAAAATTAATTATTCAAAATTACATAAATACTTGTATAAATACTGATAAATTAGAAATATTATTGATCACAATTAATATCTATTTATACATCCGAGCAAATATCCACATGAAACCCACAAATTAGTGTAATTTAGAGAAACTTAGGATGTTCGTAAATTTGTTTAAGGCAAACATACTTGAGTTTCTAATTATAATAATAAGCCTTATGATGATGACGATGTAGGGTTTCAATAATAAAAGCTATTAGAAATATAATACAATATTAAAACTTTTGTTATATTCAAAAGAGACATAAAATACATTTGATATACATACAACATAATATTCTTAATGTATAAATGATTACCCCACTTTCCATCTGTTTTCGAGATAAATGTTATGTTGCAGGAAATTTCATATTAATGCGTAATCCATATATTATGTTTTATGTGAATTTCCTTAATATTATGAGTATATACTTGTATATATGTGATGTGATAGCAATAAAACATATGTATGTTTATCTAGTATAGATATATTCTTGTAAATACGAGTATAAACAGAAGTTTTCTCAATATATATATATATATATATAACGCATCAGGTTTTCCAGAAAGTTGGTGTATGCTAAAAGTTTTCCCTGGGAACGTGTTGAATTAATTAGATTTTGGATTTTGAAGAAGGCAACTTTTATGTGAAAAAGATGATTCAATTATAATTGTAGAAAAGCATAAAGTAAAATTGTTGAAATGTTTCAAATAATTTATAATCAATTTATTTCAATAATTTTTCTGTTTCCTCTTTGTCTTCAAGAATAATGTACACAAATATTTATTATTATAAGAATATTATTTATGAGTGGAAAGGAATCCATTAGTGGGTACAACAATTACATTACTAAAATGAATTTATGGATTAATTGTATCACGACTTAAACTAATTGCATCAATTCTTCTGGAAAAAGTGTAATACACCATAGTTTTCTTCATCTGACTGTTCTACAGATCAAGGCCAAAAACATTCTATTCACTTATACACATAGCACAATGTTTATTTAAAATATATGTACTGTAGATATGAATAACATTAAATTCGAATTTCATTTAACTTAAATATAATCTAAAACTAATGTATAGTAATTAACAGTAAATATCAACCTATCTTAACCTCTACGCGGTGTTAGCATTAAAATAGATATAAACAACCATAACTAAAATTCTAAATTTTAAGTTATAGTTAGTTTGGTATTTAGTTAACAATTATTGAATTTTACTGGCATATTAGGAAGCCTAAGTATACGGTAAACATATATTTGATAAATATTTTGTGGTTTTATAGTTTCTTATTTTCTCGTTTTTCCAAAAGATGTTCTAATCACTCAATTGTCAGTTTTCGTCTTATTTTTCTGCACAATACACCTACATTTTAATACACTTAATAGTTATTTAGTATTTAATTTAATTGTTACGATCTTTCTAAATTTTCATACCAATTCTAATTGGTCTGAATACATAACAATTTCAGAATTTATTGAATTCATTAAAAAAATATCTTATTTTGAATATCATGTCCATCAATAATTTCATTTATGATACATGCTTACTCTTGTTCTAAACTTAATGCAAGGTCACCCTTAAAGAAACTCTGAGTCTCTTGGAGAATATAATTCATTAAAGATATATTAAGAATATAAATAAATATTTATTCTATCAAATTTGAACAAATGCTATGAGAAATAAATAAATGTACATGTTTAAATATCCTGGTCTAATCAGTTAAGATTGAATAGGAATAGAGCTTATTAAATCTACCAAATTTGACAAATGAGATATAATAATTAAATAGCTTCATATTCTTTAGCATTCATAAAAGTTGCGTTATAAAAATTGCATTTTATCTAAAATAAATTATATGGTTAGATAATCAATTTTCAATAATTTCATTTGTCAAAGGTTTATTAAAGAAAAAATGTTCCTAAAAGAGAATAATACTACATGAATTTTAAAGATAAAATTTGCGAAACCTTATTAAAACTTAAAGTATTCTTTTTTTCATATATTAAATTCATATCACGTTATAGATATAAGATTTATTGATGTAAGAAGTTTCATATTATATGAATATAACATGAATATGAATAAAGTAATAAAAATGAAATGGAGTTTTATAAATGCGTAGCTTTCTAAATATGTACAAAAAAATATAATTTTGTATTTATTTAATAAATAAATTTTTATATACTTGTAATATGGTCAAAACAATTATTCTTTTTAAAACAGAAATTGTGGATCATATATCGAAAATCGTTAAACAAATTATTCGCATAGAAACTTGAAGATTAGAAGAGCGTTTACTTAATAAGTGAATCTATAATCACATAAAAGTCTAAGGCATAAAATAAAAAAACTTTAAAACGAGAAATTCCTGTGACTGTTTCAATAGAATATACACAATCAAAACTCTTCAAATTTATATATGATGCAAATTTTAAAGCATATTGTCAAACAACAAAATTTATTTAAATTGAATATTTCATCACATACGAGAGTATATCGATAATCTACTTTTATTAGCATCCAAATTATCAGTCTTGGAATTTATTAACCATGAATCAATAATCATTTGAAGTATTGGTATTCCAGATCCAATGGAATATAATGTCTCTGATTTATCATATATAGACTAATAAACATTTCTAAGCAACACGATTTTATAAAAGAATGAAAATTTAACGTGCCCAACTATTTTAATTGATATTATGTACTCATTACAGTATGCAGACCAACTACTTGATTTCAACATTAAAACTAAAGTCTTTTACAGTATAATAGTAATACCAATACAATAATTTTACATCCTTTTACCGAACGAGAGACTGGATTTTGTTGGATCAAAATCAACTAAATGGAATTCTTATAGTTAAGAAAACTATAAACGATTAATCCGTACATACATTTCAAGATATGATACGATTAGAATAACAACGAGATTACTAAAATGTATTGATCTTAGATGCAAGATGTAAAAAGTTGACATGACTACAGTAATAGAAAATGTTTTCAATGTATATGGTATTTTAATGAAACTTCATAGAAGAAGGTATCCCACATGAAAATAATGTACTTCAATAACCACTGCTAATCTCTTTTTTTTCAATAATATTGATTTGATTAATATCTAATGTCAAATCTCGATTTGTTGTCTTCTATTTAATGAGATGCAAACTAGATTTTAATTTAACAGAATTTCTTGAATTTGTATTTCAACATTTGTTCCTGCTATTCATTTGGTCTCATTTTTTTTATTCACGAATGATTTCTGTTATCAGAAACTTATATTAAGATTATACTCTACCACCTTTGACATTATCATTCCTGTATCTGTATATCATGGTCATGGAATTAATATTAAGTCCAGCAAGTTAAAAGCTATGAGAGATTAATAATTATCCAACTAAAGATTGAGAAGGATAATTTCTTCACATCCTATACAAATACGTACTTTAGTATCATACATATTTAACGATACGTCCTAATAATTATCTTTTGATAAAAAAAAAAGTTTAAGGCAGATTTATTTACACATAAAACTTTATCCAACAAAAAGTTACTTTAATGACCTGCTTTATGTTATAAGGTTGATCGATGAATACAAAAACCTTTATATATTGTATTTATATACTCGTTCTTACCTATAATTCGTCTATGTATAATATATATATATATATATATATATATGTATAATATATACAAATATGTATAATATATATATATGAAGTTACTTAAATGGAAAAAGGACTTGGA
>JANSTX010054015.1:0-11419 GCA_027564355.1 Penthetria funebris | reverse complement strand
ATGAATGAAATATGAAATTATAAAAGTTATAACAAATGCTCGTACGTTTTATATAATTATGAAGGTATATTTTCATCTAAGAGAGGCAGATTGAAAGTAACCTATATACTACTATTATAGCGGATATTATTTGTTGTTGGATAATGCGAATGGGAGTAGCGAGTATAGTTTGTTTAACTTGAATGGGAATAGCGGGTATAATAGTTCAAATGAAAAAAGACTTCGGTAAGATCAATGTTGTATATGGCCAGGAGAAGTCAGGGTAGTGTATATATGTTGGTGAGAAAAGCACTTTGAATCTTATAAATACATAAATTTAATTTTCTGGCGCAAGCTTTTCGGCCAGAAATAAAAGTTAGCGAACATGACGCTAGTACATAGCTACTAAAAACTCGTCAAACCGCAGTAATACATACGCATGAACTAAATGTGCAACCTAGCAAGTATAAAATGGCGATAATTTATAACATCAAATCCCACAAGTGAATACAGAAATAATCAAAATGATTTTCACTGACTCATCTATCTGTCGAGTAAATTTTTGCCACAACATTGCTTTGAAAATATTCTACTGGAAGTATTAATTGACCTAGTAAAAATATGCTTTTTATAAGATACGAGTACAGTAATTGAGAAAAAATATATAACTAAGAATGTGTCGGCTAATTTTGACACAATGTACTGTGCTCTAGACTCTTTTGACGGAAGATCATCAGTATACTTGGTTAAATTTAGTTGATCATTTATACAGAAAAGAATATATACCTAATATACATAAAATATGAAAGCATAATAATTAATAGTTTCTAAAAGCCATGAAATAAGCAAAACAGTTAATTGTGAATTTTATCCTTTACTCCATTTAATCTGTTCATCTGTTGCTCAGTCACTATTTTACTCTATTACTCTTTTACTCTGTTATTCAGTTACTCTATTACTCTATTAACCTGTTATTATGTTACTCTATTATTTTGTTACTTTTGTATCCTGTTACACTTTTGCTCTGCTACTTTTTTACTTTCTGTTATTCTGATATTTTTTACTCTGCTACTCTGTTACAGATATTTGTTACTCTGTTACTATGTTAGTCTACTACTGTGTTTCCTTATTATTCTATTACTCTGTTACTCTGTTTCTCTACGCCTAGTTTACAAATAAAGGATTTTTGAAATTGTAATTGAAATATGCACATATTTCATGTTATTCATAGATATGAATTAAAAATCTCTTAGGTAAATAAGAATTTAATGAGTGTGTGTATTCATAAAATAGCACAATTTCACTGAAATTCAAGGATAATCGAGAAGCATATTATTTTATATGTGTAAGAGGAGCAAACTTTCATTTGTATCAATTTTATTATATAATAGGTTGTGTGTTCATATGCAATTGAAGTATGAAATGCAATATTATATATGAAATAAAATTAATTTTGTAATTGAAATCTATAGATTAATTATTGTTAATCAATTTAAGTGAAATTTACAATTTAATTTTATATGTGGAATATAATTTAAACTTATATAAATAACCGTATTCATTAAAAATAATAGTTTTAAAGTACACTAGAATTCCATTTAATAGAGTTATTGTTCGAGATAAATAGTTAGTATTTGTTTTGAAAATAATGTGCATTATCTGTGAAAGTTTCTAACATTTTCTTGAAATTTAGTGAAATTATTTGTATTTATATATATATTGAATTTGCGATAAATTGATTATATGAAGTGTATGAAACAACATTTAAAATTATATTATCAACTATTTTATTTCAATTTAGTTTTGATTCTTCTTTGGCTCTTGAGGACATAAATCACTAACGAACTGATGTTCTATAACCCGTATGATCTTGTCGTATCACCCAATTTCTTGTCAATACAAATGCTTGGTATACTGATGAATACAGTTTGGCGATCACCATTAAATTTTAAAATATCTAAAGTCACGCATTTTTAAAACAAATTGTTTATCGATACTATTGTATGGCTGTGGTGCTGTGAGGTTTTTGAGGTGCCTCAAGCGCTTACTAAAACTTTTATGGCCAATTACAATACCAAACGAGAATTTGTGGAGACTGACAGATGTGGAAGACGATGAACAAAATTATCAACTGAAGAAATACACTGACGCGATCGGCCGGTGTGTCTGAAACTATTACCCATACTTTTAAGATGTTTAGTGCCTCTTTAGTTTAAGTGATTCCATTTATTTTTATAAAATGGTAAAATAATGCACCTTTCCATTTAAGATTTTATTTAATAAATTTTGTAACCATTAAAAACCAATTTTACCCAGATGTTTCGGAATCGTTGATGGGTCATCTGGACAAATTAATTATAGGAATGCAACGTGAGATGCACAATAAACTATACAATAAAGGACTTCTGAATATTTACTTGTATAGGTTTTAATTTGACAACCAATCAAAAATCTATTTTCATTCTGCTAAGTAATGAACCTTTTTTCAATTGCCTACGCTTGTATCCTACGCGTAGCTATGAACTTATTAACCTATTGAAAAATTTAAAGTAGCTTTTTTTCCTTTTATATATACTTCATATAAGATCAATATTTAAATAATATAAATTTTGATTGATTTAATATTTTTTTAACGAAACAATTTTCTACGAAATTTATTTTCTCTTTCCCATAATAATGGCCTTAAAAATTATTTTCATAGAAAAATAAATATGAAAATTTGGAAATAACTAACCCAACGAAACCCTAACAAAATATTTCTTGATTACCTTTTCATGTTAGACACTTAATAATTCAGTAGCTTTAAGCATGTTATTGTATTATAAGCTATAAAGCGATCATAATAAATTAAAAGCCATTGACCATTTTATAATGAATATAATAATATCAACTTTGTTAAAGATTTCTTTTTAATTTACATAATGGTTATTTATTTTCTAAAAGGACTTTTATTCTATTGGAAAACTTATATAAAAATTGGCATCCTTTAAACACAGGATTAAATATGAATCAAGACGTATAACAGTGATAACTTTCATCTTCAATACCTGAATGAGTTATACATACTTGTATATGTATCAATAATAAGTTAAAAATGATTTATTCAACTATATCAGATCAAAGGATCGAAGGAAGTACTATAACTATAATCTATGCCAAAATCCTCTTGTTTTCTGGAAGGTTAATTCATATCGGGATCATATAAGGAAATCAAAGAATGTATTATAAATGAGATATATGGTGAAATTCTCTTGTTTTCTGGTAGATCTAGTTCTTTATATCATTCTTCTTGTTGATTTCAATTGGATCCTAAATCACTATGATCCTTGTATCTTATATACTATTCTATACCTGTATGTGTGTGTGAAGAAAAATTAAATGCTATTATGCCATAGCACAGCATTCGTTATTAGGAGATAGACGTTTTGTTCAGTTTTTTCGTTATTTGTTACAGTCTGTGCTTTATGCGACCGTATGACTGTAGTAACCTTTTTCTTGGCATCCTTAATTTGACCAATTCAGTTAAGTTCAGAATTTAATTTTATTTCAAGATATTTAGCTACGAGTGAAAATTGTATATAACTTTAGTTTTGATGTTACCAGACCTTTTGTTTTTCTTTTTTTTAGTGAAAGGAATAATTGTATTATACTTTTGTTAGATTTAACTTAATAATCTCCAGCCTCCTTTCTAATGGAATTTGCAGGAAATTTAATACACTAAATATAATATAGTATTCACATATTCATACTATATATAATATCGTTTCCATAAAAGCGTCAATAACACAGACATCCTTCCTGTGAACATCCCCTGACTACCAGTGTAGAAAATTTCTCTTTTCAAAGGTATTTGCAGTCACCATCCTAGTTTCATTCATGTTCCTGATCAATTTAGTAATGAATAGATCAGTTAATCATGTTAATTTAATAACCAATTATTGATCAAAAGATGCATTATTAAATGTCCATCCCATATGTCCAAAAATGCTTAATGGACGATGTTTTTAATGATTCTGCAAGTTGATTTTAATGTTGTTCTATTTATATATCTCTTTGTTGTACGTCTGGAAACACGATCACAAGTGTATTATCATTGTATAGCGTGTAATAGTGGCATTAGCAGACCAACAACATATTTGATAGTTTATTGGAAATTGGAATTTGATATTTCGGATGACCTTTAATGTTATGTTATGGTTGATAGGAAACGTCAAATAAATGAATATCGTAAAGTCGCTCTTTGCGCCCTTTATGCCCTTCAGACCAATAAGTTTATCTAATTTATTACATACAGTATTATAATATATACTATTTATAATAAAATACTAACTTCGTTATTAAATATTTACATGACTTAACTCTACTTTAAATTGAACACAAAAGAAATATAAAGATTTTAATAATTCTAGTTTGAAAAGACAATAAAAAAAATTATATTTGTACACATTGAAAGACAAAAATTGAGAAAAAAAGGATAAAATGGGAAAACTTGACCAATTTATTTCACATATGTTCACATGAAATTGCACTAATTTTTTTCATATTACATCTTGTACTCTTGTTGGTGGTGAGGGTGCTCAATATACTCGTACAAGAACGTTTACATTTTATAATATTTATTTAACTTTGCTGCTTATTACTATAGTAGGGCAAAAACTTTGGAAAAATTTTCAATATTTTTCTTGGCATTTTATGTTCTCAAAGTACCAACTACTACTTACTACTTACTACGTACTATGTAAGTAAAACATAGTCGTAGATTTTATATATGGTGGCTTAAAAGGAAAATAAATTTTCTTTCGATGTGAGTATAAAACTATGACCGTTAAAACGTGCAAACAAACCATTTTACAGAAAAACTTTTAGGGAAAAATCAAAGAGTAAAACAAATTTTCTTTTTATGAGACTTTTATATGACCGTATATAGTGGAATGCAGTCTAAATGATTTTACAGAATAAAATTGATAATTTAAGTTGAATATCTACTTAAATTTTATATCATTATTTTGGTTTAATTTTCCGTGGATATAGCATTTTTAATAATGTATTTAAGGAAAATGTCTTTTAAAATGTTCTCGTACATAATCATGCAAGACATCGTAAACTTAATGGTCTCAAAAATTTGTATGTTAAAATTGAAATATAGAGTTGGGAAATTAGAAATAATATTTGCATTATTGTAATAAGAATGGTAAAGAATAGGTTATTATTAATAATCCATCGCATTCCTAAAATTAGTGCTTTAAAACTGTTACGTATTCACTTAAGTTGATCAGACGTTATACAAGCCTGATAATTTTAGTGCATATTTTGCACCTCAGCGTCGAACCGATCCATATCCAATAATAATGATAAATAATTTATATTGAATACACATAATTTAAGCTTACGAGATACTTGTCCCACTTAGCAATCCAAACACCTGTTGCGCCTTATGTAGCATAGCGTCACCATCTCTTGCCAAATAATTCCGCAAATCTACCTCGTCTATTACTATTTTATATTATGCGTTTAAAACATTTATGCGTCGACCTACTGCGTGAACGATACTTCCCTATAGTCGCTCCAATTTCAGCCGCATTCCCGTCAATGTTTGTGCCTACACAAAAATATGACGTCGGCAATGTTAAGATCCTAAAGTCTATTGATTATAACTAATAATACTAAATAAAATATTTAATATAACATATTTTTTATTGCTAGTATATAATCACAAATGCAGGACGACAAGAAAAATTATTGCCTCCTTATAATTTTAAAACTTTACATTTTCTATACTCACATACGTGCTCATTCATATGAACGACATGAACAAAAATGCCAGCAGCGATTCATTTAATTTATCTTAAGTTTCTTATTTATAACAATTTATGAACACAAATATGGGGAGGAAAATTTTTTGTTCTTCATAATAAATCAGTGCTTTGAAATAAATAAACGGAATATATTTTTTTCTCCATTGTTTTATTATATTGTTATTGGTGTATTTTTGTTTATGCATTCTAACAGAAATAGCATTGTAACATTGTAAAGGCCACCCCATGTATCCATATGTGGTATAAAGTTCACATATGATATTGCGGTAAAACTGAATTTTAGTTAATTGATTAATTTCTATTACTTTGTAATTACATATGCTAGTCCACCACTAGAGTATAAATAAAAAGTATGCTATGTGAATGAAAATTATTAATCAATGGTGTAACACAGTAAGAATAAAAATCATGATTGTCTATCAACAGGAGAAATAAAAACACGTATTTACTACAAATTTAGGTGTTGAGAACACTAAACATAATAAAAAATTTGTATTTAAAGAGTATATACGAAAAAAATAGTCAAAAGTACGATGTATTTTGAGAGTATAAAAGTACCTATAAACCGAAATTTCGAAACACGTTTATGTAGCGTACTTCTCATATGTGTAACCGTTTGTCTGATAGATGTGTGTCTTGATTTTTACGGCCTCCAGGCTCTTAAATCAAATGTTCACAAATTCATTCGTTCTAATCCTTCTCATCCGTCGTTATGAGCAAATAAAAAGTTATTTTGTATTTTGAACATTAAAGGGTATCCACTCCCTAAAGAATAACTTTTGTATATAAAATAAAATAAGTGTTAAGAAATGTAGAAATAAATGCACCACACGTATTCATGAATGTGAGTTTGTGTTATTTGCTGCCATTCCCGACAACGTGCTTACTTTAGTGTCTTCAAAATCTCACATGTTTTTCGTAATACTTTATATTCCAAAAATCCATCACATGGATTCCAATCTGATGAATATGGTGGCAATTGTTGCGAAAAAATTAATTATGATATTGTGAAAATTATTCTGATAAATTATCTTTATTGGATGATTCTAAGCCTTGTTAAATAATCCAATGATTGTAATCAAATTTGCATATTTAATGGTTTGATACACCAGCAGCTCACGAATAATAGTAAATTATATGTTCAAGTTCCAACTGTTATATGTTTAAATTTCTATACGAATATTTCCTTTCAATTATGACGTAAAGCAAATTTTTAGCCTTCTTATACTATCATTTTTGAACCAATTTTCTGGAGTTTCGGTTTTAAACATCAGTTCTCAGCCTATGATCTCTATTTCCCCACATTCATCAATGTTGCCATAATGCATATCTCTGATTGCATTATTATTAAAGAAAGTATCATTCATCTTCAAGTATAACTATTATTTATTGGAATTTAACATTATTCGGTGTTTCTATTAGTTTTAATTTTCTTTATCTCATTTGATTGCTGATAATGAACCTTTGATACTAATAATTAGAGAATAGTCGTAGCTGTTTTTAACAAGAAGTGCTCGCAGTCAAATATAGTTACATGAGTCATCATCATCTTAACTTTTACATCACAAGAGCGTAGGCGGCACTACACTGTCAATTTGTCGTTATTAATATGCATGTAACATCATCTACCATCACGTAAATTTTTATATAAAAATCTTGTTTGCCATTTATTAATAAATAATTCATAGTTAAATATTTAAAGAGAATCACTTGCTTTTTTGTCAACGTAATGTAGTCATAATTGCTTATTCTAGACGAACCACCCCATTTTATAAAATATATTTATTTTATATATTTCAAAAATAAAAAAAAAAACCAAAATATTATCGTCTCCTCTAATAATAATCCAGAATATCGTTATTTGAATTTCCATTAAAGAGACGATTCTATGTATAAAATTTAATTCTTTGTGAAAATATTCAACGCCGATTTCAATTTCAAATGAAAATCTCATTATGAACATTGCATTAAGTTGAACCTACATAAAAAATAATGTACACATAAATAGTGAAAATCTGTTTTCATTATTACATTGCAGAAAAAACTAATCGAATTTTATATACTTTCCGGTACTATTAAAACATTTTACAATCGAAAATATTACAAACTATTTCCATAATATGTTTATATTTCTATTTAAATATTAAAACGTTACAATTACGTAAGTGTTACCGTGTTGACACACGACCCGATGCGTGTCATTGTTACTAATTTCCATACCAGTGTATCAAGCCTGCAACATTATTATGTAATTGTTACCAATTTTGTGATACTCCACACAATTGGAACTACTTCATTTCATATCCGTATCATTTTTATTTGTTCAAATTTTAAACTGTTACTTATCTGTACACAGTTTAATACCTAATAATATTGTTACAAATAACAACATATTTCAAGTGCATTCTTTAAATGGTAATAATTTTTGATGGATAATTTATAGGGTCCGTCACTTGAAGTGTTACCAACATCACGTAGCTGTAGCTGCCCAGCAGCTGATAATCACAGCGCTCTCTTAATACTGGCAGAGTCTCAGAACTGATAGACAAAATTTTTTAAATATTTTTTACAAGTGTAAGATAATGTTTTGTTCTACATCGTAACGCAGAGAGTAACAGAAACGTTTTTTAGAAATAGATCGAGAAGTAGGAGGACCGACCCTGAATAAGGAATAAGGAATAAGGCAAGAAAGAAGAAGGAGACAAAGTTGTAATTGATTATTCCACAGTTCATTTCTTCATAACAATGGCAATCATACTTACCATACTTTAATTCACTTGATTATATACGATTCCATCATTGTTATTTTAATTTATTATCAGTTTAAACGCTGTCAAACAGTCTCTCCTAATAGGCACATCCTGTATATTCATCTCTTTATTTACAAAATTACTTCAATATTTCATTACACCGCCAAGTAATTTTTAGTTTTGTTAAAACCAAAATTGAATTTAAGCATTTTCAGTGTTGCAAAAATTAGAAGCGTAATTCATTAAAATCTCTCGTCCTTTAAAGCATAGAATGTAACTAGAATTACTTTTGAATTTAAAATCAATTGAAAGCAAATTAAAAATCATAAAATAGAATATACTTTGTAACATTCGAGTACTATTATATTAGAATTTTGTAAAAATACTCAACTATACAATGTGCTTATTGCTGCCATACATCATAATTGAAACCACCAGAAGTTATTATATCCTATTAAACTTAAACTTAAATGTCTTCTTACTTTACACACGCTTACTTTCTTCATGTTTTCTATTTTTTAAATTTTCCATGTTCAAGTTTGTGGTTTCAGATTTTGATGCACCCACTGAAAGTCGTCAATATAGAAAGAAAATGACATCCCATTTAATTTAATTATTTTATATTATTATATAATATCATTTTTTAATTATTCATTAATTTCTTTCTTTTTCTATTTTACAGTTATTTTACCGTTTGAGTAAGAGATTGCAGTCCGAACAGTGTATTGGACGAGTTCAAGAACTTCATTCGAACGCAGCCAACTTGGCCACACGTTCCTACAATCTTCAAACACAGGAGGTAAGTTTTAAGTTTTATTAAAAATATTTGTATGTCCTTATATGTTCTTATCTTTATTCTATTTTGATTTTTGTATTAATTTTAAAAAGTACAAAGGCAAAAAAAAATTATATCTAAATAAATAAAGGTTTAAAAGTATGTTTTTAATTAATGGAATTTCCCATGAAATAACATTGAAAATTTAAAAAAAATAATGGGTGAAAATAATATTAAAACAATAATAAAAGGAAATTACGAGAAAAGAAATATTATACATAATTCCATCATCTAAATTTTTATGCTTCAACGCCGCATTGACCGGCATTACGATGTTCCCTTGCCGCTTCCATAATAATAATTTATTAATAATATAACTTTAATTTCTATTATTTTCTTTCCAAATCTTGCAAGCTTTCTATCTTCTCTATTATTGTATTATCCACGGCATATACAGAATAACATTGTAATACCGTCCTATACACCCTTATTACAAATAGATGAAGATGATCCTGATGTATCTTTATTTGTAGCTGCTGTTTTAATTGCCTGCTTACAAAACTCCAATGCAAGGGGATTTTTGTTTTTAAAATTTTAAACTTAGCGAATTAAATATATGTTTTTTTATTTAATGCAACAGTAAACTTATGGAACAAACGAAAAGTTTCACAATAATTTTATGTATTATTTTGTTCTAATTTTAAAATTAGAAAATGTCTGAATTAAATTTATACCCTACGAGGGGTGTGCCTTTGGTGAAATCACAAAAATAAATATATTAAACATTGGAACGAAAAAATTAAACATCCTTTATACATATTTTATTAAGTTGTAAAATCATTTTCATGTTTCAAGGTACGCATAGGTACACGTACGTGTGGTGACAATGTTTATTTTCTTTATGAAGGACGTCGGAAAGTAAAAACAAATAACAGGATCAAAAATATTTGTATATAAAAAGATAGGAATTTAAATTTCAATTTTAGTGAAAATTTTTATACGTTGTATAATACATACATTAGCTGGGGATTTTTTGAAATCATTTAAATTAATTCGCATATTTTTAGCGTTACACGAGCCCTGTCTGAATGCGGCAAATTACGTATACCTCATTGCACTAGAATAATTTATACGAAAAGTAGCGCTTATAAACAAGGTTTATATGCAAATATTAATAAAGATAAAGAAATTTTTTTAATATGTGTAATATTTACCTCAACTTTACTGAATATATTCTCACATTTTTAGTAAAATACGGGGGCGGATTGGTAAGGATGGTAAAAATAATACAATTAGTTTTTTTTTTTTTTTTAACAGAAATCAATTAGTTTTTCAACATAATCTCCTTTCAGCTCGATATACATATTACAATGGTATTCCAATTTTTTTATGAATTCCTTCGGAATAACAGAATCCGTTGAGGTATGTTGGTCTGTAAATGACTTCCGAATCTATTAGTATATTTTTTCATGTTTGGAAAGAGGAACAGGTTGGTCGGTGCCACATCTGTAGAATACGGTGGATGAGAATCCATTTTTAAACGTGATTTGTGTAATTTTAGCGTATAACAATTGTAAATATTTGAGCTGGTACTTAATGCAAAAGTCCATTTTGCCGTCATTGTTTCTTAATTTCTCCTTTCATACGGTTTGCTAACGACGTATAATATGTTATGTTTAATATTAATATGTTATTTAAATATTATAAAATATTATTATACACGCTCATATGAGATGTTTAACATATCTGCGATTGTTTAACACAATATCATGGATTTTTTCGACCATTATCACTCATTTTGTTGATAATGGTGTTATTACGGCCGTCAATAAGCTTTACATTAATAAAAATGTTAAATCAACACTTGGAATTCACATTTTTCTATAATAACAAATAGAATATAAATTTTTCGCTTTCAATGGTTGTCAAAACAAAACGAATTTTTATATCTTCCTGAAATTTTGCTTGTGACCTTTTAAAGAATGCCAAATGTAAAAAATATGATTTTTGGTGGTAATGTAAAATAGTTTTAGTAGTTTTTACCTTCATTTCAATCTACCCGCATGTTGTTTATTATATTTACTTAATTTATACATCCA
>JANSTX010054004.1:0-11422 GCA_027564355.1 Penthetria funebris | reverse complement strand
GTTTGGTGCACTTTATGGGCCGCTGGAATAATTGGTCTGTATGTCTTGGAAAAATGATGTGAAAATCGAACCTACAAATTAAGTTGTCTGCCTCTTAAAAAAATACCCTTGTACTTATATAAAATTTTCTACTCTGCAAAATTATGTTTCTCAATGTAGATGAAGCGGATCATATATACATTGTACTAATGAAACTTTAACATTTAGTTTTTCTTTCGAAATAGAAGAAGATTATTTGTCACCCACCGATTTATTCTAAACATCAAATTAATACGAGAATAAATTGTTCGCCAATTATAATTTACGTTGTATTTTTACGTGAATGTATTACTAATATGGATGAGGTGATGATATGCAATCCATAATTTAAAAACCAGACGTATGTATTTGTTTTAAGTTTATATTTTCTACATAGGAAATCTGTCTGAAAATGGAATATTGTCGTTTATGTTTCAGAAAGTGATGTCCTTAATAAATTAGTGTAGTTGACAAGCAGATGTGTAGGCATCACCATAATGTTTTCAATAAGAAAATATAGTTCATATATTAGTTTTATTTTTTTATTTTGATGAAATATACTAGAATTTAAGTAAAAAAAAAAATGTATATATCCAAGAATATTACAACATTAGAGCAATAATTCATCACGGTATTTTAAAAAACAAAATATGTATATTATGTTAATTTATTTAAATTCGGTATAAAACAATAGATTACACACTTAGGTGTTTAACTATGCTTCGAAATATATGAAGACATGTATACGAAGTGAAATCTTATTATGATCAACATTTTTAAATTTTTATACTCATAGAATTGTTGATGTTTTAATTGCATTTCAACATCAATTATGAATGTTTAACGTCTTCATTATGAACATTATTTTGTAACGTATTTTATTTTTTATTTTTTTTCAATTTTTTTTTACTTTTGTTATTGCATCCAAAAACACTATAAAAGGTAATTATTATTGTTGAAATTAACGAAATAGGTAAAAACGTTGCCAACGCTTTAAATTATGAGAAAATTAGTTAGTTTTTTTTCCTTTTATATATATAATTAGTTATAAGTTCAAGTATTATTAAATTAGTATACATAAATTGATAAAAAAGGGCAAATTTTATTTTTAGAAAGACACGGGAAAGCAATACAAATACCATTTATATGTTATGTGCAGTTAAAGATGGAATTTTTGACTATACAATTACATCAGGATTAAAATTCGTAAATACAAAGCCTATAATAAGAGCCATTAATTATATCGTTAACTGATGAAAAGAAGGTTTACAGGTGAGTAGTAATTTTAGGAATATTCAAATATTTATGAACATATGCTCTTTTTTTTTTTTGTCACAATTTCAGGTCTTAGTGTCGAATCATAGTTTTCTTTTTATAACATTTTTCAAAAAAAATAAATGCTGTCTTTCAAACTAACTATTTAAAACTTTTAGTTTGTTAATTATGCATAAAAACATTTTTAAAAAAAAATGTTATAAAAAGATATTTTTAATTCATTCGTTTTTTTTTTTTTGCCTCTACGTCGAGTTATAAATTTAAATGTAAATCCTCATTAATTAATGCTAATCAATCGATTGATAATGATTCTATATATGGAAATGAAGTCATCTTTGTTTTTCCAAGTTATAAACAATTTTATACTTTTTTTTTTAACTATTTTGTTATTGAAATATTGAATATAACTTTAAGTATTTAAATTACTATATTATTTTAATTGTAAATATTATAATTTTCATAGAAAATTGAATATATCTGATAATTGAAATCTATTACTTATGTACACATATTAAATTGAGATATATGCGTACCATGATCGATAAATTAGTGTCTGATCACTTAGTGTACTGAAATTGAAGATACATTTAGAAATGTGTTTTCGACTCATATTTTGATTTATGTGTTTGTTCGACTTGATTTGAAAATATCATACCAATTTCATTAAGCATTCCTTGTGTAATACGATTAGACGTTAGTTATACATCAATTACTTCGTCATTCGATCCAAATCTATTTACTTCAACCCTTTGTTTCATGTTTGGAAACCAAAAGAAGTCGCAAGGTTCTAAATCTGGTGAATACGGTAAATGCGTAAGCAATTCGATTATGCTGGTTGCATTATGAAAAAGCACATTTTTCTTTGCCAAATGAGGTCGTTTTTCTTTTATTTATTTATTATGCCACATAATAGTCGCCAGTGCTAGTTTCTTGTGTTGCAAAATAATCGATAAAGATTACAATATTTGTATCTCAAAAAACAGTTAGCATAACATTTCCAGCTGATGCAACGACTTTCACCTTCTTCGGTGCACTTCAACCGGTATTTGTTTGTTTTTTTTTTTTTTTTTTGATGTCATGTGTGTTCCATGAACGGTTATGAATCTACGAAGCAAAAATTCATCTGGATTTCGTTCAAATATTGCCAAACAATTTTTCGAAATGACCTGACGATTGTGTTTTTGTTGAATTGTGAGTAAATGCGGCACACATCTTGCTGCTATTTCAAAGGAAAGAATTATTCAATTTTTTTCATTTTTCACAAATCCCTTTCCCATGCGGTTAAAATAATATCATTCGTTTGTCATTTGGAATTGTCGGTTAATATACTCTCTTCCGATATAACAGATGATAATTATCTAAGTGCACTCTAATATCGCGCTAAAAATTTGCATGAAGTCTAGCTGGTCTGGACATATAGCATTTATTAAAACTAATACTAACACTATGCCTGCAATGCTTTCTGTTACAAATAGAATTCAAATGTAACAGAAATATAAATCAACTATTGTTTGTGAGCTTCAGTATATACGTGTGCATAAAGTGTTTACGTGTATAACCATTATGCACTACCATGATTCTAATAACGTCACAAAACGCAACCGAGTCGATAATAGAAGAACTGAATAGAAACTGAATAGCGACCATACAAAAAAGTGCAAAAATGTTAAAAGATGCATGAATGCAGTTTTTCTGAAACGATGCAACGGAAGCACTAAAATTCTTGCAAATATGTGGTAACATCGAAAATTCGGTATTTTCTAATGACAATATGTTTTGCTTTGCAACATAATTGTATGCGATATGTCACAAAAGCTTTTACATCTAGAATATCACAGTTGGAAAAAATATTTCCGGTATATTAAACTAGTAATTTTGAAGCGACCTTTCTGACTTGTTGGTGCGATGATCGGAATCATCACTGTTATTCGACCGATTTGACATCACATAGATTAAAGTAAACTTGAGAACCATAAAATCTGTAATAATTTAAGTAGTTTTTATTCTTTTTCGTTACTATTTTTCATATTTTCTCGTTTATATTGCTGCAAAAAACAAAAACATGTGTTTCTTTCTTCGAAAGAATTTCAAAAAATATTTATTACATCATAAAAATTACCATGCATATATCATATTCCATATATAGGTGTACTGTAAAATAATTAAGTAAATTATGTACGATATGTGTTATATATATATGTACATATATACACATATTTATAATTAATGTATAAGTTACAAAACAAGGTTGGTATATTGTTATTATGAAACGTCCTTGATGATTAGCAACAATAATACGATGACGATGAAATGACATAAAACATTTATTTTTTTTTATTATTGTGTTATAAGAGGAATTTATATTATATGTGGGTAGCCAACAGTGTATTACCCGTGAGGTACCATGTGTACCATATGTACCATATGTACCATATGTACCATATATGTATCATATACCATCTATAGTTTCAAGTACAAGTAATAAAATATTGTTAATTAATAATTGTATTTTATGAAGAGAATATCACATATGGCAGATGGTTTTTATAAAAAATTCTGTATTATGATGATAATGAAGATGAGGACATGCGGTACGGTATTGGGAAAAGAGTAATACGAGTATATAGTAATCACAATTTCGAATCACATGACATTTTTCAAAACATTAACTTGATATTACTATAAGGGAAACATTTAATATACAACAATCTGGAAGGAAGTATAATTAATTTGTTCACATATTTTAGTTATATTTTGTTATTAATGTTCTGTATTGTACTGGTTAAGTGGTACTTAACAGTTTGTTACGATTCGAAAATATCAATTGAACAAAATTTAATGAAAACATGCAATAAATTTTTTTCGAAAATTATAAGAAACACAACAAATTCAACAAAATTCAAAAATGTGTGGTTCTATTATGGTTATTTTATAGTGGTTAGTTATTTATGACAATAAAATATTTTATTATACGTACACAGGCATTATTACAGATATTTGATTTGTCGTAGGCACATATACACTACACACACACACACACACTCATAGGCATATGAATTAAAACCGCAATGCAAAAAAAAAAAACAGGTATTACTCGCGATTTATCTAAATCGAAACTAAATTGCCTACTGAATATTTAAAAACATTTTATTATTTTTCAATATTAAAGTGTTGTTTTTTATTTGCGATCTCAGTAACGATAAATTAAATTGTCATTATATAATGAGAGAAGGATAAAAAAAAGCCGAACAAGACAAGACAAGACAAAAAAATAATTAATAATTTATGTTATTACACATTGGTATTGTATTTATTTATTTTGATATTTTCATCGGATTACTGTGAAAACAGAGAGAGGTCCGCATTTGTATCTGTTAATATTTTAATGCAATGGTAATAAGTGCGTGATTAATTGATCGTGCGCGCGTCTTGTTCGATATTCAATTAGTCAAATTCGCCTTCCGAATGAGCTTTCTGTCTTCGCTTTCTAGCTTCTATTCGCTTTCTATCTTCCATTTGCTTTCTGTCGTCAGTTCGCTTTCTTTTTTCAATTCGCTTTCTGTCTTCAACTCGCCTTCTGTCTTTAATTCGCTTTATGTCTTCAATTCGCCTTATATCTTCAATTCGCCTTATGTCTTCAATTCGCCTTATGTCTTCAATTCGCCTTATGTCTTCAATTCGCCTGCTGTCTTCAATTCGCAATCCAATTTTAATTTACTTTCCAAATTCAATTCGCTTTTGAATTCGACCACACGATAAAATGCATATGAAAATTTATTGTTGAAAGTTTTTAAATGCATACGGAATTTAAATATACACATGTATATACGAATATAAATTCCATATGCTAATAATGGTTTTCCAATTCGAATTGTAAAAAATTTCTTTACTACGGTTTTTTTTAAAGTAACGCCATTGGCGTACTTATCTCAAGCGTCGGATATGTAAATAAAATTAGTAGACATTGACTTCTATGGACCTATTACGAATGCATATGATTAATTACTCGATTCATTTTTTTTTTTTTATTATTTTTCTAATATACGAATAATTTATGTTTAATGTCATTTAATTAAAACTTCAGACGTTGTAATATACGAAAACAAATTCAAGATCACATAATGATATGGATTTAGTGATTAATAAATTAAGTTTAAGTAATCGTACGTATATAGATATTATTGGAAGGTGAAAGTTGAAGATCCATACTACATATGTGCATTAAATTTGTTTAATTTATTAAGTCACGTATTTTGATGAGTATTATAAACATAAATTTTTTTAAAAAAAATGTTAAACATACATACTATAATTTATATTTATATATAAAAATTAACTTTCATACGCGTATTTCTATATAGTTCATGTTTAATATAATAGGTATTTAAGTCACAATTTCGCAAATTACTAGTATTTATTTAAAATTGTTTTACGTAAACTTACGTAGTATATAATATACAATGTATGAATAGCATTGAAAAATTAAACTGAATTTAAAAATGGCAATATGTCTATTTGATTGCATCTCTAACTTATGTGAATAGAACGTTCAAGAGGTATTAAAGGCAGATCTAAAAGTTATGTTTAATTGCATTGTTTATTTAAAATTGTTCTTGCACTTTCTTTTTAAAATACACCAATAGGTTTACGTCAAACCATCTATTTGATTGCATCTCTAACTATTTATGTGAACAGAACGTTAATGAGGTATTAAAGGCAGGTCTAAAAGTTATGTTTAATTGCATTGTTTATTTAAAATTGTTCTTGCACTTTCTTTTTAAAATACACCAATAGGTTTACGTCAAACCGAATTAAAGTTCATTTAATCATTATTTTCATTATGATTGTCAACTTGAACACCGTTTTTCATAACAGCACACGTGGCTTAATTGAAAGAAGATTGCTTAATGTGAAAGGGACATTCTTATCAGTAATTCATACTTTCTATTAAAATTAAGGTCAAATAAATTTAGATTTCACCCGCATGTTGTTTAACATAAAAGCGATATAGATTAAGATTATGATGACGTTGCCCACCCTCATATATATATACATACGAGTATGATACTCGGTGTATCTATGACTGACCTGTTTTCAAACTCAATATTAATCTGTGTTTTTCGCATTATTTGTATCTTTCTATAAATTCTTTTTGTGCTGCTTGTTTTTTTTCCCTCTTCATTTTGTATAAATTCCTTGAATTTATTCGCAATCTGAGTACATTAACAAGCATGCTTATGTTTCTTTATATCGTAATGGGAAAAATATGCGTTAGTTGTTTTATATAGATTTTATAGATTTTATGTATTAACACAGAACAGTTTTTTGTAACGTGATGGTGGTGGTACTATGTACTATAAAATAAGGATAAAAGGGATAAAGGTTAATTGGTTGAAATATTTAAGATTTTCGATTATTGACATTGGATTTGCTTAGAAGTAGAATTTATTTATGTATTTAATATTGCCGGAATCAAGTCAAAATGAATTTTGTTAATAATGGGAAATTGTTTACATGCACAATGTTTTATTTAGTTAGGTTCCATTATAGAGTGTATCCGTTATGTATGTATTTTATTATTATAATTTTATCAATGTTTTATTTGAATTTAGAAATTGAAATTGTTAAGGTAAATATAAATATATAGGAGATAGACATATTTAAGTGTATATTTGAATTGCCTGACGTATTTAATATTTAATTGATGTATTAAATTTGATTAATCAACAATATACATAGTAAGAGATATTGTAATAAATAAATAATTTACATTTCTGTTTATTTTGGTTGTCATTGTGAAAATGAATTTATTCAAGATTACTATATTATCGAGGTTATACTGAACAACCCATTTTTACCTGAACCGTGTTTTCATCGGCAACTCGATTTCGTGTGATCGAGGCTAAAAAAGATTATGTTAATGTCGTGTTTTGTCGACTGGTTGAAAAATGATCTCAAACAACAAAACTATAGGTAACTGCTGGGTATTTATGCACCACTCTACTGTAACTGGATCATTATGATTGAACTTATATTTTCTAGTTGATAAATTTCAATTATAATTATTTGAATTCACATTTGATGTTAAAATGTATATATATATATAGGGGCAAATTAACAACGTAATGCCGTCCTTTGTGCCCTTGAGACGTAAAAGTTAAGATGATGATATATAGCATTCTTTTCCAACATCTGTATATGGCTTTCACGTTATAAACATGAAGAAATTTTTAACAATCTATAAGAACATATTTCAGATCCTGATGTTATACTCCCAAAATATAAACAATTAGTTGAATTTATTTGACATTTGTATGAGTGGCAATTTTATGTGAAAAATGTATTTTGATCACAATACAACACAGACAATTATTTACGTAGTTCTGTCTGACGTTTGGTTAATTTTTGAACGTTAAGTTCTTCATACAATTTTTTGTACGTTTACAAAATTCAACAAATTGTATCGTATCCTCAAGGAATATAAACTATACAGATATACTGTTGTAGGTATGAAACTATTCCGGGCATATTTTCATGCCATAAAATCAATTTAAGACCTTACGTATATAGTTTATATTCCTTGGCGTATTCTCTCTATTATTTTATTAATGTTATTAGCCTAAATATGTTAAATTAAAATGATGACGAATCGTAATGTCATCAGATGGATTTGTCTCAGTTACAAATTAATATTCTAATGAGATCTAATATAGATCTAATATTTAAAAAATCCGATTTTTTGTATTTGGGAAAATTAAACATATTGTTCTCTACAGTAATATTTAAACATACAACAAGTGACTTTGTTCTCAAACAACTTGCTCCAAACTCCATAAGACCTACGTTCTAGTAGGAGAATATTTTTTTTCGATGTAGTTAATTGTATCTAATTTTTAAGCATAGTGAAACATTTACTAATTCTTAAATAATTTAATAAATTTCTAATTTCTAATGTGTAATTCAAAAAGTTAAATTTTTAAAAAATTCGTTCAAGTAGCGCTATGCATATTAATATAATATAACTTTGTATATTAGTTGAGGGTATGAATATGAAATGTAAAATACATCCTATTTGCCGCAAGTCGATAGAAAGTCCCTTGGTTATGCAAACGAATACCCCTTTAATACGTCTGTATATCGTTGCCAATTGCCACATTTTATGTGATTCTCAAATTAATTAACGAGGATTGTATGCCACACATTCACTATTTCAATTTAATCAATTGCTAATGTGTATTAATCTGTACAGTAAAACGTTATAATAAAATTGTTTACTTTATAAGTGGAACAATAACATAAACTGTATACTCTCGTACTTTTATTTCAAATTTAATCTTATAAATTGGATAAATCTATTGGCTTATAAACTTATAATAAATTAAATAATTTTATAAAATATATTTACTGTCCGTTCTCATTTTTATACTTTACTTCAATGTATGTACATATATATATAGACGAGTGCTTGGATTTGTATTATACGATTATTCATTAAAACATTTCTCAAATGTAGTTCAAATTTATAATGCATTTGGTATCTATTTTACCAATATATACCATTTAATCGCTTAGAAAAGAAAATAACGAATATTACTTGTATCTCTCTAATAACATCTTGAATCTTATAATAAATAATATATAAGAAGTTGGTCTATACATTACAATTTTACAGTTTGACTAATATTTTGTGAAAGACATTCATTCTCTTCTGGTTCTTAATTTTAACACTACAATTTTATAAAATATTATAATAAGAATAAATGATAAATTCTATTATTAAATAATACAAAATCATGGGCATCATTAAATTCGAAAATAAAAAGAAGCATCAGTAAACATTAATATGAAAACATTAACATTAAATATGATGTTTGAAAATGTTATATGTCGGTCTTCGTATACTTGAAATAAACTTGTTGAACTTTGTAAATAATTATGTCAATAAATTATAAAGAAATACATAAAACATTAATTTAAATTTAACGAGTGTTAAGTGCAATAAATTTTATTTGATTTTAATACTCATTAAGTTACACATAAAAAAGATTTTATTCATATAGAATTAAAATCTATAGTCTGGAATTAATATTAATATTATAATCTAATTTATTATATAAAATAGGAAAACTTGAACATTTTATTTAAATTATTTATACTTTTTTTGCGTATTTAATATTGAAATCCTAGCTATATAATTCGACATTCATAGCATATATAAATTATTCAGAATTTTATTATTAAATAAACATGAATAAATGTTTTACACATAAATAAACCTGTAAATCGTTTAATAAAGGATTAACTTTTCAGAATTTTATACAAAACATTTCCAATTCCAAATGTTTTTCTCATAAATGTTTATAATTTATATAAAACGAATTTAAAATATTATATAATTATAGTTGATTGAATCATTAATAAAATTAGAGCAAAAGTCTATGTTAGTAAGGATGTCACACAACATTCATAACCAACATAAATACGTGTTTTATATTAAAATCCTGTAAACTGCACGATTTTATCAGAATGTTAAGTAATTTATTGACAGTATATTTATTGCATGATTATGCAATAAATATACATTTTAATAAATATGCATTTTTATTGTGCATGTATGCAATTAAATAACTTTTTTATACATAAAATCTGTCAAATTGGTTAGACATGTACAAAGTTAGTAAACCGCCACCTGATATGTTAAAGTTGCTAAATTTTTATTTTTCCTACATTCGTATGCTTATCATTAAAATCAATTTATTACAATCTTAATTACAGGACTTTTATCAGTAAATTGAAAAAATTTTCATATTCTTTGATTTTTTTGTTATTTAAATTTATCCTCACTACATTGAACATTGTAATAATCAAAATAATAACCAATGGATAAAATCAGAATAGTTTTTCTATATTACTATCGCAACTTTCAAACACTCACTATGTTTATAATTTGGATAATCGTGTAAATTATACGTTCTTATAATACAGCTTGGTAATCATTCACAACTGATCACAAAAGGTCGATCATTCAACTCTTAACTTACGTCACTAAATAATTTTAGAAATTATATATTATTTCTGATAACACAATGTCCCAAATACAAATTATTCGGCACAATGTGCCAATACAACATCCGACATTAATGTATTTACCCAAATCATACAATTGAAAATTTAATTTCTGTGCACTGCTATTGGTCATATTCTATGTACATTTATTTAACATATTTATTCCTTCAACAATTAACAAATTGCTTATTTGCTTCCTTGCACTTAAAAGGTACCGTTGGTTTGTTCATTTAATAATTTTTGTCATTTTTACATTCTATTTTTATTTTATTCATCGAATGCGTTCATATAGACCGTGTTGCACTTGTGAGTTGTTTCAGTACAATATTTCCAATACTATTATCTGGCATTCTTTCAACATTGTCTCTCCAATACCACCTCCTAGTTCTTGTCCATCTTACTATGACTTGAATTTGACATTCATCTCAGATATCGTCACTTCTGCATCTATCTCTGTTGTCCTCAGAAGTTGTGGATATCATCACTTCTGATTCTATCTCTATTTTCCTCATAATTTGTTTAATTCTGGTTGTACATTGCATATGATCAAATGTTTTATAAATTCATACTTTACTTTCTGCCAACATGAACTTATTTATCCAAATGACGGCATTCAGATATTGATGCAGGTTTGCTAGTTTGATATCTACCACTATAGTTTGATTCTTTGACTATAACAATTGATTTTGTTATTTAACATATTTAAGGCTTCAGTATCTTATTTAAAAGCACATAATAGAAATTGCAAATCGTCTACATTGAACAATGTTTGTTGGCCTCAAACAATCATCTTGACAGATTTAATTTGATATTATTTTATTACGGAATTTTCCGTTTACTTTAATTCGCGTTGTGTTCTTAACATTCATCTGCTATAAAAGACCAATTATGTTTTGCTGAATATTAGCATCTTCCAGAATATTTTTAACATCGTCAAGTTGAATAAGATCGAAAGCTTGTGTATCATCGGCGAAGCACATAAAAATCGGTTTGTTATATTCAATATGGACTTCTACACAATTTGTAATATGAATATAGAATCAATATATAGTTGATGTGCTTT
>JANSTX010053993.1:0-11422 GCA_027564355.1 Penthetria funebris | reverse complement strand
AACAATTGCAAATAATCTGCACCATGATTAGCAACAATCATTAATAATAAGGATTTTCTATAAAATAATTTTGTGAGTCGTTCTTATCTAAGGGTTGCAAATAGTAAATTGTAGAATAGGTACAGAAAAAAACATTATAAATTTAAATTAAAATAACAATAAACATTATAAATTGTACCACTATTTCTGACTTTCTTTTGTTTGATTTGTGTGAACCTCTAAAATTCGCACTAAAGGTTCGAATTTTAGAAGCAATCATTGTAAATTAAATTGAAAGAAACGCAGTTCGAATTTTAGAGGTATTCTAATTTCCGAGGGTTCTAATTTTAGAGGTTTTACTGTAGTATAATTTTAATTTATTAAAATAAAAATTGATAAGAATATTATTGTTGTTCTGTTGTAGTTTATCGAAGGTTAAGCATTATAGCACCATATTAGATTAGCCTATGAGTACATTTATTCAAATACCATATTTTATGAATAGTTGACTTTCGATATTAGTGCAATATACAATAAAAATTAAGATGCAATCATCAACTTCGAAGACCGAACTTGTTCATGAAGATCTTGATCTTGATACTAAAGTAAGTACGATATGGTATTAATTATAATCAAGTCATTTGTTTGTAACATACCTAATTAAATATTAACTTTGAGAAAAATATATATTTTTAACCAATTATTATAATTGAAGCTTAAGATGGGCGTTTATAGCACTATGCATCATGCATTATGGTAATAAAATACTGCATCATGCATTATGGTAATAAAATACTCTACAATGAATAAAATATCAAAATTGTATATACACGCTTTCTCGTCTATAAAATATAATGTATGATTTGATCCTGTTCAAATATTCATTATCATCTATACACTTTCATTCTTATTTAGAGTATAAGACTAACGAAAAACTGTACTGGTTCACTGATTAAATTCATATCGTTGCTTCATTCCCTCCCAGTAGTACTCAACTTCTTAATGAGCGTTCTTCAGTACATTATTATTTTATCTGTTATATTGTTAGAATTCTAGTTAAGTTCATAGCATACAATATCACATTGTGTTCACCTTAGTATATGGTCACCACAATGCCGCTAACTTTCAAATGACAATATTGAAAATTGCTTCAAGATTTGCTACTCTCAATAAATTCTTGTTTAATATTGTGGTTTCAAGAAAATTTTAAGAGTGCACCTATAGCAACTATTGAAGAATACTTTGATTTATAACATGCTGATTGAATATATTTAGTACCCTAAATTATTACCGAATTTGAAAGATACTGTAAGTAATCTATTGGTAAAGGTCAATAGTGTGTATATATGCAACTATGCTATTGGAAAAGTATCAAAGAAATTTAACTTTTTTTTTTGCAGGAATTTAAATTCATTCAAACAATGTACCGCATTAAAGATCCAAGTTTATCGCTAAAATTTTATACAAAAGTACTTGGTATGACATTATTACATAAATTAGAGTATCCAGAAAACAAGTTCTCATTGTACTTTTTGGGCTACGAGAATTTCAAAAATATTCCTGAAATAGAATCGGAGAGATTGCAGTGGGTAATAAGACGTTCTGCAACATTGGAGCTTACTCAGTATGTATAATTTTGAATTATAAAATGTAAATTAATTGCTTATTATTTATAATTTATTCTATACATGAACAAGATCTAGAAATATTAACCTATAATTATGTTCTATTGATGGACGACTGTCATCAGGGTTAGTCTGTTTTGACAGTGGCATGTGAATTATCTTCGCTCCAAATGCAGCAATTCTGTTATTGACATAGCAAATTAAACAAAAGTGTGCTTCAATACTGCGAAAAAAATTTCAAATGAAATTATGGACCTCCAGATTACCCTATGTATAGCCAGCAGGGACGGCCACAAGCCCGAAATCATATTGAAATATTGATACCATAAAATTATTTGCCAATTTCATGGATATTAAAGACATTTTTGTGTGTTTTATTTCAATCTAAAGCCAATAAAAAAAGAAACACCTGGTATCACTTTGCAGTGTTTAATATTTTAAATTAAGTATTACATAGTATAAAATCAATTTCAGCAAGAAATTCCGGTTCTGTTTAAACTTTTTCACATAATTCATGCGAAAGCTTAAAATCGTTTTCAAAATTTTCATCATTTTTGATATTTTTATAAAATCTCAAAATTTCTTTAACAAATTCAGCATATGAACTGATATGCCATGAAACTTTCTGCATCATTCCAATCAAATGTTCACAGATCGCTACGTTATAATCCTTCCTTTCTTTACATTTGAACGCACTCAAAAGTAATGACTATCTATATGTTTCGAACATATCTGTCAATTATGTATTATAGTATCTCATTCTTAACTACATGGGGAAAAATTTTAACATGTTTGCGAACTACTCGATGTTGGATTTTTGATTAAATAATTAGTAAATTCTTTGTTAATTTTTTTTTATATTTTTTAATCTTTCATTCTCATTAATAAAAGAAAAAAGTACTATACTTTCCCTGAACGCTGGCAACGTACGCCCATGAGTTCTTTCACCAAGTTTATGTTCAGATATCATCAAATTGGCAATAATAATAGCCTATGCTATATTACTCTGGTAATATGTTACGGTGATTTTCATTCGCTCTAGATTTAAGCTAAAATATGTTAGCCAGTCATCTTCACCTAGAGACCCTCCAATCACGGATGCATTTAACGTCATTGTCCAGAACATTTAATATGTTATAATATAAATTGAAATGAATAATTAATGTACTTTCATTTAGTAATTGGGGAACTGAAACTGAACCCGATTTTCATTATCACAATGGTAACACACAGCCAGTAGGATTTGGTCATATTGGCATTATCGTACCAGATGTAAATGCAGCTTGTGAACGTATGGAACGTTTAAATGTTGAATTTATTAAAAAACCAAATGAGGGACGCATGAGAGGATTGGCATTTATAAAAGATCCAGATGGTTATTGGATTGAGATATTTGATTCAACTTCTGTATAGACTTTTTACATCTTTCATAATAACGAAGATGAATTCTATTACACTTAATAATGTTGTTTTATTTAGAAATATTAAGTTATGTCGAATTTAACGTACACAAATAAATCATAAACGTGAAAAATTTACGTATCAAAAGTTTTTTATAATAATTTAAATTTATATGAATTAACTGTTTTGTATGTCCACAAAGTTTTCACGAAAACATTTAATTCATTTTACTCAATTTGGAATTTCTGTATCAGGAGAACATAATTATCTGGCACTTTATTGTGTCAACAAAAATTCCAAGAAAAAATGATGCGTATATGCCATTTGTATCTACACAGGATACTTGTGACTTATTATTTTACTTAATAAAAAATTAATAGGAAATATATGTCGAATGGATATGATAATGAAGTGACCAACTATTATTAATTTTAATCAACACATACCCCCATGCCGCATCACCGGTAACTCGATCACAATACATGGTATCTGGTGGCATTGCAAGTTGGTATGTAGTTGAGGAACTCTATAAATTGGAAGCGAATAAAATAGTTAAAACGTCAACAAAACTAACTGCTTGACATGTATATTCAAACACGTTTGAAAATATGCGTGTTTACTTGACTGTACAAGTATTTAATTTAAGTTATAGTGCGTTTTTTGAAAATTTAAACGGAAAACGTAATTATGACAAAAGAAAATGCAGACAAGGATATGTGGAAGGCGGCTCGATTCATTAGTATTTGACAGAAATGTTAAATTATATAAAACAATTAAAATTCATCGTACAAAACAAATTTACTGCCAAATAGTCTTTTTCAAACTATTACTGCTATTCTATATATTGCAAACAAATTATTTTCTAACACTGAATTGAAAGTGAATTATATTCTAACCTAACGTTTAAACTAGGATCCATTAGAAAATGTATTTACAGGACAATAATCGCAACCCTTCTGTGCACCAATTCAGTCATCAAATTGCTAAGATTCTTTCCATAAAAGTTGGAAATTTTTCATGTGATACAAATTGTGTACCAGATACGGATAGTTTCTTATTAAGTGAAGAAGAACTGGAAATATGTACTAGTATGATTCAGGAAATTCATTATGACATTACAAATGGAAATGACGATATTCGTATAATGGGTCTGAACAATGATAATGATGATGATAGTGATAATGATAATTCGTTATTAGATGGGCATTTAATAGCATCAAATATGCTGCTAATCGATGCTGCAATGAGTTATTTCTTTTGACTGCACGGCATTAAAACATTTATAAATACTTTTTCAAAAATTTGAAAATTAAACAAATGTGACAACCGACATATAATTCTGATATTTCAATTTTGTAAAGTCGCAAAAAGTTAGAATTTAGCTGATTTCCAAACTTTAATAGCGGTGACATGTTAGCTTCATGAAAATAAACCAAGTTCCTATCTATTTTTATATGTTTATTGTAGGGACGCAACATCGATATATGTCTAAATAAGGAAAATCCACAAAAAAAATTGTTGTTCGACTCTCCGTATTTGCCCTCGATATTTAAGTAAATCTGAAACGATTTTGATCATTGCATTGACGGGTATTCGGTATTGTCCTACAGGCAATTTAACAATTCACCAGGCTTCTACTATGCAATTTCCCAATTTCCCATATGAACCCCTATTATCTGGTTCAATATAACGAGTTACATGACAACATTTGTTTACTAACCTTTTATTACCCGTCCGCCGATTCAAGCGTAGGTCTAGTCTATAACACACAACAAAATCATTATCATGTATTCGAAGTTCTATAAGTAATCTGTCGTGCTCTGCACACGTGAGCTGAAATCACTACTTAACTGTGAACATCGACCCGATATTACATACTAAATTCAGATCCTACAAAGTATATCATGCTACAGCAACATAAATAAATACAACTTTGAATTAGTTACTCATAAATTTCGCACACCTAATTGGGTTTAACGGTAAAAAATTTGTATAAGTCTAAAAAACAAAATGTCGTCGTGGACTGGTAATAAATCGGTAACATAATCTTATCTTCGATCCTTTCCATTATTAACGTTACTTAATTTATCGACTTCAGTCTAGACACTGATATTACAATGACACGCTCCAGTTAGTTCCTTCTCCTACTATCCATATCCAAACTATTTACTATAAACTGAATTGACCCAATGTTTTCCTAGTCTCATTGTTACATACCGCATGAGAAAATTCTTTTTATAGCGCTTAAACAGCTCCAAACAACGCTCTGAATCGTCGACGCGATATTGTTTTTGATCGAATATGAGCATGCGCGGTACCCATTTCGAACTAATCTTTCTCATGATAAAATGTTCACGCAAAATGGTGAATGCACTGCCTTCTGGTATCTTTAAGGTGACAGCATTCAAAATAAAACCAAAGCTTTATCAACACACGAAATTTAGATTTTTGCATTATTTTGAAACTTTCTTAAGTAGGCCACTGGAACTTGTGAACTATACATCAGATTGTCATACAATAATGACAAGTATCGTTTGAAGCTTGGTACTTTCTAAAAATCAAATGGCTTTGTCAATAGTGGCGCCATCTATATGTCATCCTGCGAACTTATTGAGTGATGGATTAGATTATAATATGCTCGATGCATCGACATTTATACTAAGGTTATTAAAAATAATTTTGTAAAAATAAGGCATTAGAACACACAGTGTTTTTGAAGTTGTAATTAAAATTGTAGTTTAATCAATTCTAGAAGAGAAAACTTTTTTATATTTTCTGCACTAAATTATTAACTTTTTTTGATTTATAGCAAATTCCCTTTAGTTTGGTTCAAATTTCTGAGAAACGTGACTGCTGTAGTTGTAGTTCATAAAATGAAATTTTTCTAGGATATAGTATTTCGCATTTACTTTTTAACTAACCATAGATTGTGTTTCTCAAAAGAAAATTTTGCGTAGCGGGCAGACATATTTTGACTATTCCGAAAATGTTTGTGCTCGAATTGGAAATTAAACTGTCATGTTACAAATCCTTCTGCTAACGTCGCAGACTATATTTATTTAATTAAACCGTATATTTTGCATCTAACAGGCAGACAATTTTTGACTATTGCGAAAAAATTTATGCCTATAAATAGTAAATTTATCTGCCAAATCACAAACTGTACCACTGAAGTCGCAGGATCTACTATAAAGGCGGAAATTTGAAAAAGTGTACCATGTGGCCATATCGGGATAGAAATTATGGTATAATTTAACTAATATTAATTTATCAAAAAAATAAATAAATTAATTAAAGAACATCAAAATTAAATTTATTTTAAATGTAATCTAATTTTATAATTTACAATTTGTGTTTGGCTTAAGGTACATTGAACATGAGTGTTATATTGTTATAATTTTAAAGAAAATATTTCCTTTTGAAATTTAATAATATATAAATATTTAAAGTAAAATGTTAAAGTTAATTTTAACAAAAAAAAAATAAAAGAAAAGTTACAATTTAGATACACCATGTACATATGGTATGGTGTACCTAAATTGTAAGAACGTATTTGAACTGAATTGGTGTATTATTTTTATTAAATTATTGACATTAACATTTAACTTTAAATTTTTATTCTCATTGGCGTAATATTAGTATTATAATCTTAATCACAATTTAAAAGTATTTAAAAAAAATAACTTAAATTATATCCAATAAAAAATACAGAACTATGGTGTTTAAACAAAAAATATACAATTTTACTAATAAGTAATTCAACAATATAAAAGTGTTTAATATTTATCTTAATTCATTCGATTAGAATTTTTGAAATAAAAATCGTTTAAACAAATTTAATTTTACTACATTTTTTTTTATTATTTGAAGAATTTTAAAAACAATAAATTCCAAACTTTAGAAGTGTATTAAATTAATTATACATTAATAAATTTCAATAATAAAAAGTGTTTAAAGAAATTCAATGTTACTAATAAGTAATTCTACAATGTGTTTAAAAATAATTTAATTTATTTAATAATAAATTTTCATAATAAACAACACAAGTTAAATACTTGAAATGAATTTATCTTTTCATTCAAGTAGTTCTTTTAAATTCAAAATATGATAAATCCTTTGGTAAAGTTCCACAGCCAAGTTAGAGAAATAATTACACTGGTGGCGGCACCATCATTATCCATCCCAAAAAGAACAACAATCAACTGATTATATTAGTGGCAGCGATATTCAAAAAAGATTTTTCCTCAATGTGAATTCATAAGAAGAGTTTTGTGTATTGGGAAAACTCAGTCATATTTTGTAGTAATTTTATACATTTTTATCTGCAGAATCTGCCAAACAGACACTGATTCTATTGGATAATTCAAATTTATAAAAATTTTGAAGCACTTATCCAATGCTGATAAAAATGAAAACATTTTAAATTTGACACCGTCAACAAACAAAATTCTTTCGACTATATAATTTGATCACATACAATTTTAATAAACGGTTGAACTGCATTTTTCGATGAAATTTTAGCTCTCACAAAGTTATCCATTTCACACAATTGATGGAACTAGTAACATCATTGAATTTTGTCCATCACGAATTACGAATTTCTTTTGATGTTTTTTATTATCTTCATTAATAGTAACATGTTTTGTTACAGGCGTTATCAATGCAATTAGCAGCCAAAAAAATTGCTGCATTTCTACCATCTGTAAAAGTTTTAAAGAATGTTATTAATTAGAATAATATATATGATATATATATATACATATAGTATTAGATGAAAAATTTACCTTCTGGAAAATCAATTTGCAGATATGTGTAATAACATTAAACGCTGATTTATCCTTTACTTTCGGTTTCAGCACTTTGAAGATTTAAATATCAAAATCATCGCATGCGGTCATCGCATGCGGTCATCGCATTTTGTAATTGTAAATACATATGAATCTATATATCATTTCTGAGAGCTTCCATTCTGTTAACCAATTTGAAATTCCCACAAATTTGTCAGAATTGTTAGTGTTATTTAAATACGAAATGGCTGTTGATAATAAGCATGATGATATTGAAGATATCGTAGAGTTCAATGTTGTGATCAGTTGGTGGCATCAACACTTTTGATGGTACTGAATATGATGACGTTGATGTTAATTGTACTTGATATGCGATCATTTTTAATTACATAAATTCACAACTGGTACTTCAAATGTAACTATAGGTAATTTGTAATAAGCTATTGATAGTTGCATTTGCATTAATGATGAAGTTTCTGCAGCTGATGGTTGTTTTTTTTTGGTTTCGCCTTTGATACTGGATCCACCACCGCATGGTAGCATTTAATGTCGTGGTAGGCATCTTCTTCTTCTTCTTCTTCTTCTTCCTTGCCTTTTTCCTTATTCAGGCATATCAAATATAATTGCTGTGTTGTTATTTGAGTCCATTGAATTATAGTGCAATGGACTATATAGATTAGTGATGCTTTCATCACTTGTTTGCATATTTTCATCATACGATGAATGCATTTTGATATTTTAAATGTATAATGTACAACTTATGGTTTTTGAAAAATTTTAAGTTAAATAATCTCAAAAATATGTTAATTTCTATTATTAAACACTGTTTACATATAATATACTATAGTATTTAAATTATTATGGTAAAAATTGTATAAATGTAGTTAAATTTTAACAAATGCCAATTGGATTTTTACATTTCATATTTAAAAAAATTAATGGTGCAGAAGCAAGCAGATTTTCAGTTCAAACTCACATATTCATAGAAATCGAAGAAGTTTAGTTATGATATTTTCAAAATAATTATTAAATAAAACATATTCGTTTTCTAAATAAATATTTAAACATTTATTTTATTGCAAAATCATATTTTTATGATATTATATTTTAAGCAGTAAAATAGAATCGTATACATTCAGCACTAAGTTTCAGCTTATTTTGAAATTAAAATTCAAAATGAGCTGAAAGTTGTGCTGATTTTTTTGTATGTATTTCAAATATTTTTAAAATATGTAAACGTTTACGTTATAGCTGAAAATTTGCTTGCAAGAAAACGCAAACTATAATTGTCTATGCTTAAAGATAAAACATGAATTAAATTTTCTTACTTTAATTAAAATTAAAATTAAATTTACTTTATAAAAATGCTTGTCTTTAAAATGACAATATAATACTCGAAGTTGAAAAATGTATTATGCATTATTATTATATTGAGAAATTTTTATTTAAATCCTGGTACTGTGGTCGAAGTGTAAAGAAAATTTGACAAATTCTACAAATTGTTCTTTTCAATTCGTCCTTAAAATATCTACTACAAAAAACAGTAGTAAATAAATTGCAAGGAATATAAGCTGTAAAAGTATAGTGGTGTTGATATGAAAATATGCCGAGCAAACAAATTTTTGACATATGTCAATTGGTGAAATACATGAAAAATAAACTATAAATTAAAAATATAAATGCCATCAAGAACTTGCTCGGCATATCTTCGTACATTTTTAAACGTCACAATCTAATTTACTCAAAGTATTTTCATAAATAAGGTTCAGATATTGTTCGTTCATGAATCGTGATAAATATAAGTGAAGAACCGCATGAGCTGCCGATTAAAAAGCATCAAATTTATGAGGAAAAACATATAAAAATATAAAAAGAAGGATTTGGTCTGTAATTTTATAATTAAATATAATTAATTAAAATAATATTAGAATGACGAAACTTATAAAATATCTGGAAATACAAATAAAAATAAATGCGGATTCAGTAATGCTAAGAGAGATAAGGGATCTACTAAACGAAGAAGAAGACAAATTAATCCCAATATCTTCAAAAAACATTAAAATGTAAAACAATGATTGATGCACACAAACGTCGCTTTTTACAAATTAGAAAAAACAACTAGAGACGTATCCGAGTGCATTACGATACAAATTATTTTTAAAAAAACTAAAAAAACAAAATTCATTTAATTACAAAAATTAAAAAAATAATCAAAATTCAAAATACTTATTAAAAATAAAGAAGTAACAACATTCATAAAAGAAATAAAATTTTATAAGATTTACGAATTCTTTAATAAATAAATGAAAGTCATAACAGGTTATGGAAGAATATAGGAAACAATTTAGGAACCCGATATAATAAATTACATAAATGATGTACTTCTATATAATCCAGTTAAATGACACCGGTCGGCTACCCTATCTTTTTATTACGGACAAAATTTCCAACATATATGACATTATGAAATTTACCTGATATTCTGCTTACTGTTTGGAGACAGGATTCATTTGTTTCGACTAACTAATATAACACGATAATAAAAATCCTTCATATCGTTAATTATAGATTAGTTCAACTCAGCTGCAGCATCTACGCCTTACGCCTTTATACTAGACAAATTTATTTACTTTTACATTAAATGAGCATTTAATATAATATGCAAGTGCACAAGGTTGATGTTGTTGAACTATTGTTGTATATGATGAAGATGGATCTGCAGATGATGTATCAATATCTAGCAATAGCATTCAAAGTCAGCATATATTGCAAATGTCACCATAAATTGTGTTCCATATTTATCAAACTTTAATATTGGTTTATCTGTAGTAGGCATACTTGCAACCATTCGACTTTATGTATATATAGGCATGGGTTGCATAGATATATTTTGTTGTTATGCTTTGTAACTTGATTGCGAATTAATTTGGATTTATTTTTTATCCACACATAATGTGTGGATGTAACGCCGAAATTACTGCTAATTTAAAACAGAATACGTAATTATTCTCAACATTAATTTAATATAATTAGATCCTTTAAATGGTTGATATTTATTTATATTCAATTCGAGATGCTTGATGCGTATAAAGGATCATCCGCTTTGACCATCCCGAAATTCACACATTTTTATTATAATTGCTGAACACATAGCATTATAAACATCTATTATTTGAGCAATATACGTAAAAATAGCCAGTTTTACATTAAAAAATTTTGATGATAATATTACTTCATCTTCCTCTGCAGAATTATTGTTGTGATTAAATTTTACATATTCACAAAATAATTCAATATTAAATTTAATACTTAAATGTATTCTTAATGATGCATTTAATAAATATAATATTGTATTTTGTGATGATGCTAGTGACAGTGATTGTGATGTTGAGTTATGAATAGACTGATTTTCTTCTGCAGTAGATGAAGACGATATTGAAACTGCTGCTGCTGGTGTTTGATGTTTACTCTTCATATCATGGGTCAAGTACTATAATTACTCCTCTTATACTCCATTCCGCAGATGCGGAACATTTTTTGCAAAATATTATTATGACTTGAAGCAGCATGACGTTCAAATTTGTACATGTAACAGTCAATGTTATATGTTTAAGCAATATTATTTATTTA
>JANSTX010053982.1:0-11423 GCA_027564355.1 Penthetria funebris | reverse complement strand
TCAAAATGACTTGAACAGATTGAATGCAGAAAGTGACGATACACAAGACAGAAACTTGTGAAGAAATAGATTGAGAAATAGGAGGACCGACCCTGAATAAGGAAAAAGGCAAGGAAGAAGAAGAAGAAGAAGAGTCTACCTGATAGATTAAAATAAATTGAAATAAAGTAAAGTTTCAGGTTGGCAATTTCATGTATGTTACAAACAAAAAATAATTTACTTTTAATGGACATTAGTTGTATATGCATCCAACAATTACAAAAAAAAATAAATAAATTAATTAAAAAATACAAGAAAAAACAAATGTTGTCATCAATAAACCATTTAAATTTAACAGATTTTTTGAAAGGATGGGCTTGGTTTTATTTTACAAATTTAAAAATAAACAATGCCCTAACATACAAATAAAGGTCTTTATGCCCGTAATGTAGAACATTTATGTACTCGTATATTAGCAATAGGCATTACCGGATATGGCGTAATAATAACAATAATACTAATAATAATAATAATAATAACAATAATAACAATAATAATACGAAACATAAACTTATGCAATGTAACTATTGAACATGCAAATTTGGATCAATTGAAAATGTTATATTTTAGAAAAACCTACACAAACATTACCTTTTTGAATTAATTCTCGAACCAAATCACGTTTCTTAATTTTATGTTTTCGTTCAATATTAAATTTTCCATTACACGTAACATTACCATAAATTGGTTGTTCATTTCTACTGCGAATATTTTCACCAAAAATAATATTTGTAACTTTGCGAAAACGTTTCACGCCATTAAAATAACGATTTCTATCACTTTGGCAAGTTAAATCTTCGTCCAATGATGATGGCGAAAATATACATTTCGGGCAACTTGTAAAACGCATTTTAAAATTATTTTACAAAAATTGTTTTTCAATAACACAAACATAAAGTTTCCATAGGGAAAACAATCACCACAAAATTGTTTGTGTATTTATTCTCTCCCTTAAGAGGATAAAGTGAAATCAAATATACAACATTCGAAAGAAGTTCAATTCAATTCAATTTTGGATAGCTAAATTTGAAAACAGTGGGAAGATCGACCGAAGATTTTATTGGTATGATTTTGTTTTATGATTTAGGGTATTTAGGGTATATTATGATAAATGCTTGATATCTAAACTGCAAAAATTGTTCCAAGACAAATGATGATGAAAAATAAATTATTGTGGCATTGAGAAAATACAAGAATGAAACAATAAATTAAGTATATGCGATACTGAGATGAATGCCTGCATGAGAATCTTAAAATGACCGTTCAAAAACAAAAGAAAAGCAATATTCTCAGATAGTCAGACAGCGCTTTTAGAACATACATGATTTACAATCAAACTAATGCCAGAATGCTGTGATTGCTAGAATCAACTGGCAGACCGAAATCGAGATGGATTCCCGGAAATTTTAGAAATGAAAGCAGAGCAACATATGATTTAAAATCAAACTAATACTAGAATGGTATGATTGCCGGGATCAACTGGCAGACCGAAATCGAGATGAATTCCCCGATAATAAATGAAATAGCTAATAAACTGAATGTTAACACGTCCAGTACAAATTTTATGGGACCTAAGCTTGTATTTGGCATTACAATAATAATTTTCCATTTTTGGAATTATATTAATAAAATTTCATCTTCCGAAATTCTTCAGTAACAGTACAATAGAACTAATGAACGTAGTGTTGTGATATCTGCTGGCGTTCATATCAAGAAAAAGTAGAAGATTGTGGCAGATATAAGGACCAACGAGTTCAATAAGGTCTTAGGCATTCATATCTAGATAACATGTGACTTTTAAGCAATTATAATGATCGAGAACCAAAGTCTACAGATTATATTAAAAAGAAAAACAATATTGAATCCCATAACAGATCTAAAGTATATAAAACTTTACAAATATTCAATGCAAATACAAATCAATATCATAAAAAGATAGAAATTGAAATTTTTAAATTAACACATTTTTAGTGGAATAAATAATTAAAAAATTAGATTGTAGATGAATAATGAATTGATCTCCAAAATTAAAATTTGTCCAGACCAAAATAAATTTGACAACTGCCTAATTGTTACGTACTTGTAACTGATGCCCACCGCTAGCAATGTTAAATGCAGAACAATCATTTCAATAATAAAGCGTATGCTAAGAAAAAAACATATGAAAGGTGAACATCCGCTTCTCAGGATAAGGACAATTTTGGAGATTAACGCAGATCGAAAGCTTAACGTAACGATAATGACTTATTTTTAATTAAAATAACTTATAGTCCACTTTAAGAGAATCTGCTCTGTGTTTCACAATTTTATGTCTAAACTGATATTTTCTATTTCGATAATTTGAGCTTTCAAAAATGATCAAAACAATCAAAATCAATAAAGATGAGTATGTAATTTTTTGAATCCTATCGAATAATTGTATTCTAATAGTGTATTTGATTTTACATTCACAAAAACTCCATTATTTTTTCACTTTTTTTTGTTTTCGCCCCAATAACTATGGATCTGATTTAAATATTCAAAAGATCAATAACGTACATTTTATAATACAAAAATATGGTTTATAACGAATTGATAAACACCACAATATAATTCAATTTACACAAATTTCAAATAAAAGAAGCAAATTTTCTGCTAAGTTTGACCATTGCCAAAATTGTACTGCATTTACGTTTCGAAAATTGGAGTCAAAAAAAAAAAAAACAAACATTATTTTCTTCTCTATTGAATTGAAGTTTTCACGGATCAGTTAACCTCCTCTACAATTTTCATTTGATTTTATTGTTTTTCTCAAAGAAAACTTCATGGCTGATTTAATTTTGTGTACCAATTTATATTGAAATTGATTATTTCCTTAAGAAAATACTCATTTACTATACCACCCACTCATCATCATCTATGGATGTCTTCTGTGTGTCTCTCTAACATGGATTTAGATTTGCGTTTAAATATATACCTTCATACTTACTGTGATTGATGTGAAATTATATATTTTTTATTTTGATATATTTTCAGTGTTTTCGAGATACACAGGTGGGGGTTACATATGGGGGATGGTATTTCAATTTATTTATGGTATATACATAATTGATTGATTGATTTAATTATAGCAATAATTTATCCAGAAATACTAAGTGAATATAGAAAGATATACATTTAGAATATTGATGGATAAATGAAATAAGCAAAATGTTATACGAAATGTAAACACATTCCAGAATTTTTTACACTTTAGTGCTCACATTATATCAATATCTCTGAAAAACTGGAATGAGTGAGATGTTAATAAAAACTTTCAGTAGTCTTAAATCAGTTGCACTTAACGAAACAATTAATGAGGTATTTATGCTTATTTAAGAATAATGTGTTGAAAAGATTTGTTAGGTCGTAGCCTCACTCTTTGATAAATATCAAAAACAAAGTGAACTATAAAGGTAAACGTAGAAAACCAATTAACTCGACTGGCCATATAACAAACTTTCATTTGATTTTCTTTCGCCATTGTTGTGGTATATGGTGGGTATGGCAGGAGATCAACTAAAAGCACTAAAAAATAGTGTAAAAAAAAAGTGTATATGATATGTGAGGGAAGTTATTGTCAGATACTATTGTGCTATAATTCAACTATGATTGCAAAAGCAATATAAATTTTCAAAACTCTTAGAAATTATGAATAGGATCCGGAGAGATAACATTGAATTCTCACATTTTTTTAGATATACTTTCATATGAATAGGTCGAAATGATCGATGAAATACGCGAAATGAATCGAAAAATCGAGAACAGGACAATTAAAAATCAAGTCACCAACCCACAGTGAATAAACGTTATATACTAGGACATTATGTCAACAGTATTTATACAAGAATTATGCAAATCATTTTTGTCGACGCTTCTTGTACATGTGTATACTTGTATACCGTAATATAGAATCCTGTACGGAGAAAACAATTCTGTACATTTTTTTCCAGTGAATTTACTTTCCTTCTATGCAATCTCCCTCATTATGTCTAATAACATACGTTGAGATCAAGGGTTTTAAAAAAACAATTAAATAATTTTTTAAATTTATAATAATATTTGCACAATTCTCTAAGTCATGTTTCCTCTATAAAAATTGTAATGAAAGAGATTCCCATTTATTATATAGGAGTTTATAAAATTTAAAGTTCTGTAAATGCACTAGAAGCGTATATATATACTCGTATATATAGAGTTCCAGAATAATAATATATTGAAAAGTTTTCCAAACTGACCATTTTCCATAAAATAAACCATTATTATGCATGGAAAGCGAGAGATTTAAAGTTAAACTTTCAAATTACATAAAAGATTATATTCAATCAAAAAGTTTCGAATAGTTTTATTGCAGCAAAAAAAAAAAAAAGAAAAGGGAGTTTATACTTTATATGTGGATAAATATTTGTTTCAATAGATACGAGGAGTTGTACCATAGATAGATAAGTAAATAGATAATTTAATTATACACATATGTGTTATTTATGATGGAAACTAAAGAGTTTAAAAAGTTAAATGAGTTACTAATATGGTTTCAAATTTTGAGAATTTTATTGGGTAACGCAAATTTGATGTCGTTGTGTTCAGCCATATGATAGAAGTAAATCGACAAACAGCAAACATGCCATTAACCGTCACAGTTGAAAGGTGAAATTAAGTTCTTTGGGCACGCAATGTTGTCTCAATCACCATAATAGATCTGGCACCCAGCGACCAATATTTATTTTCTAATTCGAAAAAATGCCTATTGGAAAAAAAAAAAAAATTCACGTCAATAAGTAGGTCATGTCGTATAAATAGTCTACCATTTTGAACAGTTTGACAAAACGTATTATTCCAAGGGTCTGAAGTGCATTTTGTCTCTCAAGGAGATTATGTTGAAGAATAGAAATAATTTCAATACTGTTTTGGGCACTAATGTTCTATCAGCAACTACGAATTTGGAGCACATATCCATGACGATCACACCATTCAAGTTCATTGTCAATAATAATACCATATGATTTTTTAATCACTTCAAGCCATTGTTATCGATGTTTGATTGTATACATTTGAAATCAAATTATGGTTTCCTGTGGCAAAGAATCTGCTATATGCACTTGATTCTAAATTCTAACGCGAATTCTTTTATACAGATTTTCAAGTCGATCAATAATCTAAAAACCATCTGTGTTTCAAATGAATTCAAAAACATTTAGTTGATCAGTTAAATAAATAAATAATTCGCTAGTGTAAAGTCAAAGCTTTCTAGATTCTTGGTGATGATTATGATAATGATCTAATCGTAATAGGTTTTAAAATTCAGTTGAGTTTTCAATAAATAAAAAAATATACATCCGATTAGCGTCAACACACATTCAAAATAAAGTAAATTGTTAAAGCAATTGCTATTTTTACTAGTCGATGAAAATTTAGAGTGATATTGAATAAGTTCCTTGCCAAATTTTTTATATATAAATAAGTGTTTTATAAAAAATATAAGTAGTTATGCAATTTTAGAAAATTTAAAAAAATTTAACTTACTTGCCAAAAAATGGTCCTGTGATTTTTTCTCTAAATACAAATTTCTCGATAAATCTGCTGATTTCCTTAAACTAAAAAAATATTTATGGTAAATTTTCTTTATAAATAAAGTAACGAAAAATGTAAAAAAAAAGAAGGCAAATAAGAGTAGAGTTATTTTAAAGTAACTTAAAACTTTATTCAAAACAAGTGGAAAAAAAAAATGCAAAATTTTTATCCGCAAAATTTATTGCCAGCTGTTAAACTTATTAAGCTATAACTTCTATTTATACCAAGATTTATACAAAAGTGCATAGTTTTAAAGAATGAAAGAAGAGTTTCATTTCCCTCTAGAAAATGCATTAGTGAATCTAAGAAAGTTTCATAATTTAATTTAATTTATGGGCAAAATCAATTTTATTGGTTTTTCGTATACAATCTTTAAAGTACCAATTATTGGATCCATTCAGGCAAATTAAACAATTAACAGAACAGAATTAAGGATTCAAATTTCCATTATCCATATTGCATTGTTAATAAACTATTTTTGATGCTTTTATAATAATCCATAACTTCCGATTTCAAAATATTAAATCAATTAATGTTTTAAAAATTTTAATTTGACGTATTATGGTCAACTGTCAGGTGGACGGAAACTGTTACCAATTTTTATACTGCCAAAGTCTAGAATTTTATTTTATCAGTGATTTACAGACCATCATTTCACATCGATAATAGTTGACCTGTTAAAAAAAAACATTCAAAAGAGCTAAAGAGAGTTAGCGATCCAGCTGAAGTATCACCAAAGGACCAATCACGAATGATACTGCCATCAACGTTTTCGGCAAAAGATTTTGCCAGTGTACTGGTTTAAAAGTAATGAAGACTTTTGTCAAAAATGTTAATTTTTACGATAATGTACATTTGAGTACAGTAGATATTTTAGGTTTTTTGACATTCGGAAGTCATTTTTGATTCGATCGATTAAGTGACGTATTAGAGGCACTATGGATCATTATAAAAAAAAATAATCATAGCACGCAACTATGAAATCAAGGGTTTTATGAAAATGATAAATGCATTTTGTATGGCAAATAGCGTCACACTACAATTTACCCCTCGTAATAGGGTTTCGATTTTAAACAGGTTTATCAACTTTAATTTATGTGTCATTATATTATAATCAATAGGTCATCGTCGATCATTGTGTAAGTATAGCTACATACATCAAAAGTTAAAAATGTATAGTAATTAATGACTCAGGGTATTCGCCATAGCTGTATCATCTTCTGCATCTTTTTACACAACTAATTATCATTTATGTATATAAAATGTGACATCATTTATGTAATTTAAATATTATTATTTAATTGATTTATACATGAATTAAATTCCATTAATAGAAATAGTTAAAATATTTGATTTTCATTTCAAATCCATTTATTTAAATGCATACCTCATATATAACACATTCTCGGGCCGATGCCCATACCTTAGATATGAGTAATTCTATAGCTAATATACGATGAAGTAAATATTATAAATTGTTGGAATTCATGGACTATTGAACAATTGATATATATATATATATATATCTTATGGATATATATATATATATATATATATATCCATTCATTCATTTTGTATTTAAACTAATAACAATTTATTATAATAAAATCGATTTCTAAAGTTATTCCAAAATCGGATGTATGGTTTATATACGTTTTTAATGGCACTTCCACTATTATTATATATGTTTGCAATAGATATATACTTTTTTGTCAGATTTTGAAAGAATGTTCAATTGTTACTAATAAATATATGATGAGTGAAAACATTTAGCGACTCACAATTACCAGAAAAAACTGAATTTTCAAATTAAGACACCGAGGCGGATATACGACCTTATCATGGAATCTGTTGTAGAGAATCAATTACGATGTAGCAGCTTCTACAAAAAAAAAAAAAAATCTATAGTCAAAGATGTTATGTGAACTGAGAGAAGAAAAAAAATTGAGTAATTCATATTCCAAATTGTCGAAAAACTGTTCGCAATATATCGCACACCAAGAACTCATTCTAAATTTACGATCCCAGCGAACTTCTGGAATTCTGAAGTTAGAATATATTAAAAATTGATGGCATTATGTCTCCTAACGAAATTCTATCTTGATCTTTGATTTTTCGGATAGTATTAGTCGCTAGCAAAAAAAACATATTTTTTGTCAGCACGACTTCTTTATAATATATGACAACATATCAGATAACATTAAATAGATTGAATAGCTCAAATGTGGCATCATATCAATTTTAAAATTATAAAAATTAAAAAGTCCCTGAATCAACCATATTATCTATACTTGTACTCGAATATAATTGGTGTAATTTACCAATTTTCAAAATATTCATTAAAATATCACCACAATTATTGCATTATTTACGTGCAAACATTTTTTTGTTTGGCTATTTAAAGAAATTTAAATTTATATTAATTAGACAAATTCTAGTGAACGTTGATACATGACCCATTTTTTGGTGGCTGTTTATATTTATGCATCATTTTAATAATCGTCCAATACCGAAATATACATACAATTGACATAATTTTAATAACGCAATTGAAATGCGAAAACTTTTGCTAAAATTTTATTAAATTAATTATGTAATTTATTTGCAATGAACCCATTTTTATTATTATTCCGGACATGTATGTGTTTTGTTCATTGTCATTAAAAAATAATATCACGTTTTAATTTGTGACCAGATAATATTTTATTATGTGAATGTAATTCTGTATTTATGAGGTTAGTATACTTAATTGTGGCGAATGATGTACAACATAATGTGAATATGTAAATTTATTTAATGGAATTTATCTAAATTTTGAACTAGTTTTGTTATTTATTGTAAAATGTGGTATAAATCTGTATTTAATAGAAGAGCCTTTGTCAGTAAATACGCACAGTTTAAACAACTGCAGTAAACTCATTGAAGTGCACCAGTTCATCACAAGTTATTGACAGTCCATATTACATATATATATTTCTAATAAATTTGTCACAGTTTAATGATTGTAGATGGGGTTGTAATCAGAATTGGTTTTAAAAACTGCAATAGTATAATTCTTGTAGTTTTTCAAGTATCAAACTATATTTGCAATTATAGAGAAATTCTATAGATAAAATATAAGAATTTGATTAAAATACACTGTCAATTACATAATAAAATAATAAATTTGTAGATTATATAATAAAAACGGTTTAAAGTACTTATTACGGTTAGTGGACACGAGTCTCTGTGTATTTTGGTAATTATTCGGACTCTGTACACAATTCAAATATTCGCAGAATATTTAAAATAAAATGTATATTAAAACCGTCAAGAAAAAGTTTCGAACAAAATGAACATAATATTTATAACATAGTGCATCTTATATAGGACAATTGTAGACTGGTATCGTGGTCTAAAGAAAACGTGATAAAAATAAAGAAAGCTAAAAGAGTGATGATCAGCGTCCAATCAATAAGTTTGTTTTTTTTTTTTTTATCGTAAATCAGGATTCATTTAGAATAAATTTTGAGTTACATATAGTTGGAATTGTGGGATATATTGTAGAGAAATATAATTGGTTGCCAATTATTGTAGGCCCTGGAAATTGTTCAACGGATCATACTATATAAATATTCATTAAAGAGAATTGCAAAATAGTTGATATCTCGTACCTTCGCTTACATTAGTGTATGTAACTATCATATAACTTATTTTAATCAGTAAGGAGTAAAAATTATACATGCAACTGTGTGGTACGCTAGGAAGTTATCTGATCAACTTAACATTTTCACATATTTTGATTTATAATAACGATTATTCCTTCAAGATTATACACGAATGATCTCAAATACAATAGCCATAAAATTTTTAGTTTGAATGTATTATACAAACAATTTTAATCTAAAAGGAGTAAAAAATTTGTATGGGAGGTACTTGAAGGAGCACTCCAATTTTTCTCATCTTCGAACGTAACCTCACAAATCAGGTAAAAGTGACACGTTCAAAATTTCATAGCGATATCTCTAAGCATTCTCAAGTTATCGTGCGCACGGACGGACGGACGGACGGACGGTCGGACGGACGGACGGTCGGACGGACGGTCGGACGGACATGCTTAAATCAACTTTTTTTCCACAAAGCACTTCTGTGTAATTTTTTTTTTCTGTGATGTTTATTTCTTGGCGTTACATGAACGGAATCAAATACAATAGACCCTTGGAACTTTGTTCCCAGGGCCTAAAAATAGCAAGTGAACGACCAGGAGTTAATTGATGATGTGTCGAAAAAGTCATCCACATAGACCAAATTATAGAAAATGTTTAAAAAGTAATTAAGTATGAAAATTTTATGTTTCAACTGAGATTATCTTTAAATCGAAATTTTGAAAGGAAGTAGCAAAGTTAGATTTTGTTCCACAATCTCGAGTTAGTTACATATTTACAATTGCCGGCAAGAACCCTGAACAGTTACTATTTAAGAAAATATAGAAAATAGTTATTAAGTGAGTGTGTATGTCACAAATCTTTTCCATATCGTGTCAAACGCATTCTCACCAAATAAATCAGTTTTGGCAGTTGCTGTGTTTTCAAGTTTATTGGTTTCAGTCGAGTATTGTTTAAAAATATAGACAATTTTTGTTGATCGATCAATATGTAATCAATATGTAATTGAAAGATTGAATAGAATTATATATATAGCTGTGGTCCCACTACAGTACCAATGCTATAGTGCTGTAATATTTCAGTAGTTAATACTTCAACTTACATTTACCACCAAAGATCAGTTGAGCGGTAAATTCAACCATTACATTTATGTCAGCGACATTGATGGTACTGCTAGACTCAGAAAAGTAATTTGTCACAAATAGTATTTAAGTATCATGGCATCTTGATACTTAATCAAGATATGAATGAGGCGATCTTGCCATGACGTATCAGATAATAATCCACTTGTTTTCATCATGGGAAGTTGATATGCGGTTTGTCCAATGACTTCGATATATGAGATATTAGACGTAGCAAGATGAGCTGCCGAACACTGTTTCTCATGGAAGTGAGATTTAAATCCTTTATATTGACTATATTAATGAAAGTGGGTTGTACAATTCGGAATACCACTACACTTTAAACATCTATAATTCGTGTCCGATTGGCCATCAATAATTTGTCGGTAGAGATGTATAAGAGTATAATGCTATACATTATAGATTCATAATGTGGAAAGTAAAATTAGTCAACATTAGCATCAATAATAGCCATATTGAACAGTATATTCGTATTGAACTGGAAATGGTTGCAATTAGCGAGTCATTTAATATAATAATTACTCCTTTCCAATTTCAACAAGTCATTCTCTAGTAAACAAATACAAACAAAAAGGAAAAAGCAAACATTTTTATGTATATTTATACTTATATATATATATATATGTATATATACGAGTATTTGAAACATACTTGAAAAGTTAATTTAAATAAATTTTAATTTTTAACTTACTCTCTTAATTCCAGTCTTAATTTCTGATTAGATTTTCTAAGAAGTGAATGGGTTTCACTGTTTGTTAAGAGTTTTGTTGGGCATCCATTTATATACGTGATTTCAAAGCCTTCTTTAATTCCCTTTGCTGATGCTTTACTAAGAGGATTTACCTATAACAGATCAAAAAGAAAATTTGACGATTTTGCAAACATATTTCAAAATACGAGTATGCTTGTGAATATAAATATAAGAGGTTGATAAATAATAATAATTTTATTTTCTAAAAAGCCAAATCGCATGGAACATTTATTGACCTACAAAGTAATACAGAATTTT